>JANFOE010002459.1:0-125998 GCA_025667525.1 Glebionis coronaria | reverse complement strand
CCTTCGTCATGACTCTTAAATCTTGAAGCTTAAACGTACCGCCACATCACGCCTCACGCTATCTGAAACTCACTATCGTCGTTATGTTGGTGAGGACCAAAGAGTATTTATGTTTCTTGTGATTTTTACGCATTTATTTTACATTTGGAAACATAATTCGCATTACACAATTTTTTCAACATAGTGAATAGTCTGTCTTTGTCTTTATCGTTTCACATAAACTGGTTTGACCCGGCAAGTCAAAGGGTATAAACGTTTAGTAAGAGCGTTAGGTATGACGATAAGCTGACTTCGCCATTTTTATGTGACAGCTCGCCACAACTCGCCACCACACCACCATAGCTCGCCACAAGCTCGCCAGACAGATTTTCGCCAGGGCAGTGACGAAGAAAAAGATGAAGATTACTGGGTTCCTCTTTCTTTTAACCTGTTTTTTATTTTCTTTTATAGATTTTGTTTTTTTTTCTTTGAATTTTGTGTAGTAATCTAGATTTGCTTTTTTTATTTAGTAGAAAACCAAACCAGATCCGAAGATGAATGGTGTTGTTTTTTATTAATAAAAAAAAATTGCATTTAAGCCCCTGTATTTTAGTTTATTTTTATTTTCTGGTTTAATTTATAGTTTTGTTTAATAAATATGATTTTAATTTTATAAAAAATACATTTATAAGTAAGTACATTTATTTTCCATAGTTGTATTTTATAAACTTTTTTTATTAAATAAATTATGTTAAAAATAAAAGAAAAGAAAATTAAATTAGTAGTTGTGGAGACCAAATGAAAATGAGGTGTTAGTTGACAAAAAAAAGTTTTTAAGAAGTGGGAATGTCAAATGACGTGGCAGGCAGTGAGGCCCGAATGAAGAGATATTTGCAACACAATTAAATTTTTTAAACTTTTGCAACGCAATTAAATTTTTTGACAATCTTTAGTAACGTTTGTGTATATCGACCATTTTCTAAATTACGCCATAATAAACACACTGTTGAAACTTAAATGGTTACTAAGAATCGCATTGTAAAATGGATTATAACATGTGAAGCTAATTAAGTTAGCCAAAAAGTATCATGATATTGTTACTAAGTAAAATATTTCTTGGTTACTAAGTACTCCCTCCGTCCCAAAATTATTGTCACCAGACAAGAATCACACAGTTTAAGAAAAGTACATTTATTACAGATTTCTCTCTCTTACTTTTTAGCATAATGACAGTTTTACCCTTAACTAATTAATTAGTTCTTCTTTAAATTTTGTAATAATAATTTTAATCAAGGATAATATAGTAAATTTATCAAAGTTTCCTATCTATTTTAAGTATTGGACAATAATTTTGGGACAACCCAAAATAGAAAGATGGACAATAATTATGGGACGGAGGGAGTAAAAAGTTTCTTGGTTATTAAGTAAAATTTTCCCAATATAATAAAAAGGGGAATAAGAAGAATCGCAAACAAACTTTAACCCATTAGATCTGATCATCCGAACGATTGAGTAAGTTTTTTTGTTTATTACTATTTGTTTTCTTTACTGAATAATAATAGTAATTGTTAAACTTAAGATTACTAATGCATACCCGGAAACTAGGGGAAGTTACTTGAGATCGGCTCGTAAACTATTCGAAATTGAGTCGATCTAAACGAGTCGAGCTCGAGCTACTTGAGTATATTCCCGATTCGAGTTTGAGCTCCATAATACTCAGAGCTTAGTTTGAGCTCCATAATACTCAGCTCGTGAAGCTCACGAGAGCTTCAGTTAAATTACATTTTTTACCCTTTTATAATCACAATTCGGAGCCGAGCTTCATATGCCGAGTATTTGTCGAGTTCGAATATGAAATGCGTAAATAATCGAGATCGAGTCGAGTTTCTAGTTCGAGTTTAATGCGTGTGTGAGTAATTCTTTGTATATGATGCAGATTGATTATCAATAAAATTATGAATAATAATTATTATGATGAGAACGACATCATGGATGGAAGGTGGGAGCGTGATAAACCTACCCTCTGTCTTGGAGGGGTTGGGCCGATGCAGATATGGATTGAGCACTTCACTGCTTTCACCATGACGCTTAGAGTTGAGAGCTCCAACACCATTTACGACGTTATGTCCATTATCACAGACAAGCTCGAGATACCCCACTATAGTCCGTCTCATCAACTCTATGTTCACGGTAAGGCGGTGGCTCATCACAACTTTAACCTTGATGATTGCCACATTGAGATGGGATCCACCCTTTTTCTTCAGTTGCCGGAACTCAGACCGACGCAACAGATACTCGCTGAAAGGCGGAAGGACGGATGTCTTCTTGTTAAAGACAATCAGCTGAGGCGGCTTTTATTTACTCAAAAGCAGCTGGTTCTGCAGAAGTTATTCATCCGAACAGCCGATAGAAGGACCTATACTCTTGAAGTCAAAACCTCAGACACTATAATGGATGTGAAACTTAAGATTCAGCGTAAGCTAATTTATATTCCTATATGCTTGCAGAAGCTATTCTTTGCTCAAGTGGAACTTGAGGACGGTTTTACCCTTTATGACTACTGCATCCATAACGAATCCACGCTTCTTCTCGACCTTATACCAAGGGAATGTATCCTGGTATTAATCAGGACCACCACCGTCACTGGATCAAGATTCACCACTCTTGAGTTAAAATACTCTGACACCATTCACAATGTGAAAGCCAAGATCCATGATAAGATTGGTATTCCTGTGGATCAACAACAAATTTTGTTTTTAGACACGAAGCCGCTCGATGACAGTCGTACACTTGCTGACTACGGCGTCAAGAGTGGATACACCCACGACAGTTGTATACTTGCTGACTACGGCTTCAACAATGGACACACCCTCAATCTTGTGCTTACTACATGGAGTGGTTCTATGCGGATATTTGTCAAGACTGTTCATGATAGAAAGACCATCAGTCTGGAAGTCAAAGGCTCTGACACCATTGGTGACCTAAAATCCATGATTAATGATGAGGAAAGTGTTCCTGAAAATCAGCAAATATTGTTGTATAATGGAGATCAGCTCGATGAAAACAGTCGTACCCTTGCTGATTGCTACATTCACAGGGAGTCCACCCTCCATCTTTTCCATTGATCAACGGGTCTCATGCAAATTTTAGTCAAGATTCTCGCCGGACAGGAAATCAAGCTGAAAGTCAATAGCTCTGACACCATCGCAAACATAAAAGTTAAAATACAGGATAAGGAAGGTATGCCTTCATATGAACAGAGGTTGCTCTTTGGTGGAAAGCATCTTAAGGACGACCGTACCCATGCCGATTACCGCATCCATTGGAACTCCGTCATCCATCTTGTTCATGAATACAAAGGATTGATAAAGATAAACATTATTATGAGTAAAAGTGGAAATAAAACCATCTCGTTAGAAGTAGAAAGCTCTGTTACGGTTGGCCACTTGAAAGCCAGAATCCAGGATGAGGAAGGTATTCGATTGGACCATCATCGGTTGCTCTTCAAAGGTAAACTGTTGAAGGATAGTCGTACACTTGCAGATCACAACATCTATAATAATTCAATCATGGACTTGTCCGTTATATATGGGATTAAAAATAAGTTCCTATGGGCGTGATATCTAAGAAGGATTTAGTAGTTCAAATTTCAAGTAGCATCAACATACTATTTATATTTGGTTGTAGTGATACGCATGTTTTATAAGATTTATGTTACACCTTTAAAACAAGGAAGGTTTGTTTACTTTATGTGTTGAATGATTTTTAGCAATGACATACTTATTTGTTGTTATCGCCTCACCTGAAGGGCTAATAACAATTCGCCTAAAGTCACATGAAACTATTAAAACGATTACAGCGGGGAAACCACCATTGTCACTAGGTAGTAATATCCTTGGTCACATGTCTGGCAGCTGCTAGAGGCACCTGCAAAGGAGCGATCACGAGATATGCAAATGTGAATATAAATCTTTTGGGTTAATTATATGTGAAAAATTGTTTGATTCCGAATTTCTGAATTTATCAACCAATTGAACACGCAATCCTAAACAAGAACACATTATAAAACATCAGCTTGATTCAACACATGTTGTAAGCAATGGCCTGCATTAAAACATCAGCTGCAATATATAGGTGAATTGTGAAGGACAAGGACGGTCTGCGACGGAAATGGTTTAACTAACAAGATCGGCAAACCAAATTTATACGAATATGAACTCGACGAAAGTTTCGGCATAACTACTACATGTGTGACTGATAGACAGTGCAGCCTAATAATAAAGTGTTGAATTAACAATGTCATACTCCATAACACTGACCAACACTTAAAAATCTAGTTATATTCGGTGCGGCATTTTATCAAACACCTGATAGGCTGATATGCAATAAAAAATTTGGGTTTGGCTCACTGGATGACACGTGTCTTGTTGAGATTAATTCTGAATGTGTGATTTATGATGAAACATGGGGATGGAGTTTGAAGAGCTAGCTAATAAAGAATGTTGTTTGCCACTAATTAATGATATTTTTTTATACCGAACATTTTATAAATGTATGTATTCAACCTTTCTTGTTTTACATGCCTTGACTTCAGGGCTCAGGCTATCTAAAAAATAGTAGTAGTCATATTGAAATATTGTGTAAAACGGTATCAGGTTAGATCAGACCAAACACTGAATATAAGAAAAATGATGGGGACCTAAATACGTCCAGCCCATTTCAGTTTCTCAGTTCGATTACCTCTGGGATCTATTTTTGCGCTCAACCCTACATCACACTCGCAAAACAAGATAATACTCTTCCCATTAGTGAAGTGAGTTTCCACTTTTACCATCCAACAAAACAACATAAACAACAACAATGATGATATCCAATCCTGTCAAAGCAGGGTATGGAGTGAAGGTTTATAAAGTTCATAACAATTATACAAAACCCTAAATAAGATCAAAGCACATATAGCGGAAGCGATTTAACAAGATCATAATAAATAACACAATTATAATTAATCGAATTAGATTATCCTAGCGAAGATCCACAAGATCACCGACGAATCATTAGGGTTTATGACGAAGTAGTCTAAAGTAAGACTACATTACGTTCTTGTACACACGTAATACAACGAGCTAACCGTGATTCTAGCACGTGTAAACCGAAATTCTACGCTTGTGGAATATCTACCCAACAACCCTAGAGAGGGGCTAGGACTAGATAAATTAAATAGTAAAAATCGAAAACCAGAACCCTAAATTGAGGGGTGTTTGGTCGGCGACTAGAGCAAGAGAAAGAGGGAGAGAGTTGTGAATTATGAAGGCTAGGGGTTTGTTTATATAGGTTTGGAAAAACTTTTTCTCCAAGTCATAAACTAATTAGAGTCCCTAAGTTACCTGAGAATTTGAATGACTTTGTTTTGGATAACAAAGTTAAGTATGACTTGCATAGATATGCTAACCATACCCACTTGTCTGAAACCAATAGGTGCTTTATTTCTAACTTGAATAGAACTTCTGAACCTACTAGTTTCTATGATGCTGTCAAAAATGTTAATTGGATTCAGGCTATGAATAATGAGATGAAAGCTCTCTACTTAAATGATACTTGGACTCTTACCACTCTGCCCATTAACAGAAATGCTATACCTTCTAAATGGGTTTACAAAATAAAATATAAACCCGATGGTGAAATTGAAAGATATAAAGCTAGGTTAGTGGCTAAAGGTTGTGGCCAGAGAGAGGGGATAGATTATGATGAAATTTTTAGTCCTGTTGTTAAGATGAGTACCATTAGATGTGTTATAAACTTGGTTGTGCAAAATACTTGGAGTATTTTTCAAAAGGATATTAACAATGTTTTTTTATATGGGGATTTAAGTGAAGATGTGTACATGCTTCCTCCTCCTGGTTTTTTGATAAAAGTGAAAAAAAGGGTATGCAAATTAAAAAAAAGGCTCTTTATGGTTTAAAATAGGCCCCTAAACAGTGGAACATTAAACTTGTTAATTTTCTTACCAAAGCTGGTTTTTTGCAAAGTAAAAATGACCATTCCTTGTTTTAAAAGAAACAAAGATGGTGTATTTCTTGTGCTGCTTGTTTATGTTGATGATATTATCATCACTGGTAACAATGATAGTGAAATTAATAAGTTTAAGTTGTTTCTTAACCAAAGCTTTAAGTTTAAAGACTTGGGTGAATTAAAGTACTTTCTGGGAATTGAAGTCCTAAGACTTAACAATGGCCTGTGTTTAAACCAAAGAAAGTATTGCATTGAGCTTCTTCATGAATATGGCATGCTTGCATGCAAACCTGTTTGCACTCCTATGACTGAAAATGACATCCTTGCTCACAAAGAGAGTATGAGTGATAAGTTCTTAACTAATATCACTAGTTATCAAAAAATTGTTGGCAAATTAATTTATCTGTGCAATACTAGGCCTGATATATCCTATTATGTTCATTGCTTGAGCCAACATATTTTGCTCCCTTCAGTCTCACTTTGAGGCTGCCTTTAGGGTGCTTAGATACCTTAAGAATGCCCCAGGTGCTTGCATTACTTACACTAAGTCCAATTCTAATACCATCAAAGTTTTTTCTGACTCTGATTGGGCTAAGTGTAAGATGACCAGAAGGTTTGTCTCTAGATATTGTGTTTTCATATGTAATAATCTTGTTTCTTGGAAAAGTAAAAAGCAAGCCACCTTATCCAGATCCTCTACTGAGGCTGAATATAGGTCTATGGCCTCTGCCGTTTGTGAAGTAATGTGGCTGAATAAAATTCTAAAGGACATAAAGGTTCCTACTTGTATTCCTGCTTGCTTCATTGTTTTGTGACAATAGTTCTGCCATTCAGATTACGGCTAATCCTGTTATGCATGAGAAAACTAAACACTTTGACATTGATGTTCATCTGGTAAGGGAAAAAGTTGCATCAGGCCTTGTTAAAACTGTCAAGGTCTCTTCTGAAAACCAAGTGGCTGACATTTCGACATAATGATCTATGCTTCAGGTCGTGTTTGAGAAACTTTTTTGGCTTATGCCCTTGAGGAAGGGTGTTGAAAGTTGGTTGTTGAGTTGTAGCAAGTTCATAAGCCTTGAGGGGCTGATTGTGTAACTTATTTCTTTGATTATAGCTGTTAGGCTTTGTTTGCTTTCTTTGTATTGTGCAGGGTTCAAAGGTGGAACATTGCAAAGTTTATGTTGACTGGTGCTCACCGTTTGACTAGGTTATATGACTTGTGGCTATGCAGCTTCTCATACACCACACACACATTCTCAACTCCATCTCTCTCTCTCAAAAACATCACCCTCTCTCCCAAAACCTGATTCACAAATCATTACTTTTATAGAACCAAACGTTATAAAATGTAAACGTTTGGTTCCTAAGTAGTTAAGTTAGCTGTAGGTTGTTTGATCTTGATGTATTTCAGATAACATCCATTTTGGGGACTATCTTTTCTTTTGTATGTAAAGTACCATCCGTTTTGGGGACTACTTAGTTTATTTAAAAGGTTCAGCATATTTGGTGTCTTGATTTTTTAAATTTTTCACATCTTCCATTTCCAGTGAAGTTTTTCTTGTTTTTCTATTTTTTTCTTTTGTATTGTTAAATCCAAGCTTTTAAGGTGGTTCCTTATATATTTTCAAGGTGGTTCTCGGGAAATTTACAATATCGCTTGTAGAAGAAATATTTTTCCAAGGTGGTTCCCGGGAACCCACCTAAGTACTACCTAGCTCCGCCTCTGGCTGCCAGCTGTGTGACCAACGATATTAGTAAACCTTGACTATGGTGGTTTCCCCTGTGTAAGGATATTTATGATGTTTAGTTTTATTAATTTCATGGATTTTAAGCGAATTGATAGGATAGCCCTTAATATATAACTTCAATTCCATTTGCTACAGGTTCCAATTCGTGAAGTAAAAGATTTTTATTGCTTATACTCTGCAACATCATTATAGCCTATTTGTAATTGCTCCTTTTTCATGCATGGAGAACTGTTTGAACTGTTATCTTTATTTCTAATAAAAGAAAATATTTTTGAATGACAGAACCCCTTATCTAACGTCATAATCTTACGTCATAAATCAATACCAACAGTTTACTGTCCAACTTCTGTCCGTCTTTCATGGCCGCCACAAACTCAAATATCAACTGCTCCTTAATGTCGGCTAATTACCCTCCAAAATATGGCTGTAAGTTATTATCATGGTAAGTCTGATTATTTGATTTTGTTATCATTATATTTTTATTTAGGGGTTTTCAATCTTTAGATATGCAATTTTAAGGTGATATTACAAATTTTGAATCTTAGATCCCCTTAAGATTCAACTAATTTTACTTCAAATCCACTCCAATCACTTGGAAAAAAACTAAATATGGATTCCAAATCAACAAAAGTTTCTGATGTGACTCCTTTCAAAGACGATTGGACAATCAAGGTTCGGGTAACCTGATTGTGGAAAGTCGCTGATTTCAAAAACCCACTGGTAACTAATGGATGAAGAGATATACTTATTTTCTTTTCTATTTTCAACTTTTTTTTCCAGTACATTTCCCACATACACTTTTATGAAATTTAGGGAACTAAAATACACGCCAATGTCAAAAAAGGATTGGTGAATCTGTTTGCTACTACTTGTCCGATTTTGGTGTCAGTGACAAACATGGAAGCCACCATCTCTCTGCTCACAAGTATCGTCTTCAATTTTACGAGATAACCAAAGTCTCAAAATGTGGTGACATTGGTGGATCAGTGTACAGATTTGACTTTAGGCCGCTTGACTCTGTTCTCAGCGAGGAGGAAATGGTTAGTGTGTTGTACGTTTTTTATAAACTCTGCCAATAATAAACTTTTTCTAACGTTTTTATAGATGTCATTGGCGTTTCATTTTGACCTCTTGGTTACCATTATCTGAATGAAATTTTGAGTTACAAGATACCATGTATGCTACATTATATTGTTGATTTACTGATTTACAACACAAGTCTTCATTTACTCAGTATCAATATCTGACTTTAGTTTAGGCTGGTGGGAGTGGGTGTAAACTCACTCACCGCCACCTCAGCGCCACGTCAGCTTTTTTTACCAAACTCACCAAAACTCATCCAAACTCACCACAGGAGGTAATGGCACTCACCCAAACTCACTCCACATCACCCCTATTTTTTATTAGATATTTTTTATTCATACTTTAAAACATTTATTCATACATTTTATTAAAACACGGGTACACAAAAAATTAAAACACAATACGAAATTAAAAATAAAAACATAGAAAATTAAAACATAGTACGAAAATAAAAATAAAAACATAGAAAATTAAAAAACAACATTTAAAAAAAAAGTTAAAACGGGATATTATAGGCCTCTTTGATCTGAGCTCGGCGCCACTCCGCGACTGCGAGATCACGTCCCGTCAAATGATCTATCGGCTGCATATAAAAGTCCAAGTCTTCCTTTTCCTGCTTTTTTCGGGCTACTTCAACTTCTTTTTCCCAGACTTCCATCTCTTTCTTCTTCATCTCAAAATATGCGGCCTGTTGTTCACCCTGCACAACAAAGGCCCGTTCTTGTTGTTCACCCAACCAAGACAACATCAACCTAGCCAAAGCCTCGTCGTTTGTACTCGACTCCCACGAAGCTCTGCTCCATCTAGATTTAGCCTTAGCTCTGTCCCTTCCTATTAGACGTGGGATCGGTTGCACTTCTTCATTATCAGTGGCATCAACATCTACTCTGTTACTTGCATCCATAGAATTTGTATTAAACGAACTAGACTCAGATGACTTGTATCTCTTGCTTATTTTGGAAGTCCTAGCTAATTCTTTAGGCAACTCTTGCTCCTTCCATTTTTGGCAGTCTTTCACAACCTCCCAGCAATGACGAAATTTGAACGGTAGTCCAACTTGAGCCTCATAATGCATCAACGTCTCATTAATCGTATCAGCATCCGATGCACCACTTCTAGGCCCCATCTGCATCAGTTGACCATAAACACCACAAAAACAAGCTATACAAGGTCGAATTGTCTTCCACTTCCCGTTCAAAGAATCATAAGTACGAACCCCGGGTTCCTCCGTTTTGATCTCAAAGTACTCAAGGATTTTTGTCTAAAATCCCTGCGTACTCATTTCGTTTCCATGAACGTTGTCACTAGACACGGAAACCCAACCTTTTACCAAAAAAAATTCCTCCGCTGTTGTCCAATGTTGTTGTCGTTTTGTTGGTTCTTCGACCGCCTTCTTCTTTTGACGTCCCCTAGATAGTGCCTTCTTTGGTTTAGGTTTTTGGACCGTTTGTTGAGTTTCGGGAACGGTTTCCAGCTCGAGAGACCCGATTTGTTGATACGAAACAAACTCTTGACTATCATACGAGTCTGAATACTGCGGGATGTAGCAATCTTGAGTTTCATAGGCGGGTTGTGATGAGGAACCACCCCTATGGCTTTGGTATTGGCTTGGGTTTTGGTTATGGTATTGACTTGGGTATTGACTATGGAATTAACTTGGATATTGGCTTGGGTATTGGGTAGGGTATTGACTTGGGTCCGGGCAACGGTAAGGTGTGTTTTGGTAAGGTTGTGGGTGATACAATGATGGTGGTCGTATGGTGATACCGGGTGACGGGTTTTCTAGGTCGAAAGTTCCTAGCGGTGTGGGTGGTGAATTTTGGGTATTTGGCCTAGCTCGTCGTTTGTTGGTGGTTCGGGGTGTGTTTTCTTGAGACATGATTTGGAGGAGATGAAGATGAGATGTTTGATTTTTTTTGTGTGAAAAATGAAGAAGATGATGGGGTATTTATTAGTAAATTTTGGGTAAAATTTTTTTATTAAAAAAACTAACGGTATAATATTAGTGGTGGGGCCCAATTGCATAAACTCACCCAGGTGAGTTTGCCTATGTTTTTTTGTTTCCTAGAAAGAACTCGCGCGCGAGTTTTGGTGGGTGGGGTGGGTTGCGCGTGGGTTTGGTCAAGTCGCTCGTGGCTTTGAAGCTACTCCCACCAGCCTTACAAGGGTGTTAGGTTGTCAATCACCTTGTGGGGTCTGTATGCGGAGCAAGTTGATGCCGCATTGGGAGATAGAACTAAGAGTCTAATATGAGTATCCTCATAATACAGTTTGCCAAACACAAGATATATAGAGGTTCTTATTTTACACTAATGTTATTGTTGTACTTATGCATTGCAGGCGGACTTGTATTATATTCCTTTCGTAAGAAGGTTTGAGTTATTTGGACAAGATGTATACAAGTATGATATTTGAATGGGCATGCCACAACTAGCAACATGGATAGAGGTGTAACTTCAAATTAATATCAACTTTTTAATTAGATAAAAAAAATTAAAACGGGTTTAAGATTCTCTAAAAATTTTGTTATTAGCACATTTAATTTTATGGTCACACACCAACTCAATTGTATATGAATAGGTCTACCTGCAGTGATGTCATCCGATGACTCGATGGTATATTGTTTATCAGAGGTGCAATTGACGTTTAGTCAAACCTTTGGCAGTATGTGTGGAGGAAAATGGAACAGTGTGAGTTAATTTTGTAACTTTATTATGGTTTTGTGTATGATAAAGATGGGACCAGTTTGGACTTTGGCTTTGGGTGGGTTCTGATTTCCTATGTTTTCTTATTGCCGATTAAAGTGTATTGGACTTAACTAAGCACCACTACTCTAATATGCCCATCTGTCCATGTGACATTTTGAAATAATAATCAGTAAGAAACTGTTTTGCTATAAATTCTTGTATTCTCAGGAGTCATCGCGAGTGGGAGTTGGAATGGTATACAGGATGACAAACCTACAAAATCAAGAAGTATTGAAAAATCGAATGATGGCAGTGACAACACTCACGAAGATGATGATGTATATGTTTTTTCTTTTACATTGTCTAGGTATATTGACAAATAATTTAGATGTTCATGATTACTTTCTTCCTTTACTAATGCATTGAAGTGATGCCAAAAGTAAGAATGGTAGAAGTTTAAGAAAGCTAGAAGTTATAACTACTGTTATGAAATATTCAAAAGATTATCTATTTTTTGTTCCGGGTTTGCAATTCCATTGTATCATTTATATACGTTTCAAGTTATATGATTATCTATTGCATCAGTTATGTATGTTTTAAGTAATAAAAAAGACTTTTAATTGCCACCCGCGAAACCCGCGGGTCTATAGTCTAGTTTGTTGATAAAAAAAAAGTTCAGTATTTTGTATTGGGTACACTTCTATGAAAACTCGTCGTGTACCCGGGCATAGCAGCGGTAATTGTTTAGCGATACATATTTAACGATATGCTAATTGATTCGAACCGTAACCCGATGACTTGACCGAGTTGACCCGGTAGTCGACCCGTGACCCGCCGACTCGACCGATATGACCCGGTGATCGAACCTTTGACCTTATGACTCGACCGAGTTTATCTGGTGATCGAACCGGGGGTTTGACCTTGATAGCAGGTATTGCCTTTTTATAGTCGGCCTTGAATAGTTGTGTTGGACTTCCTGCAAAGCCCAACCAAAATATAGATAGTTACCTATTTTATACGAATCATCTTAGAAATACCAATCAATTCTCTTCAACCACAGAGAAACTTAATTGCTAAGGTAACATAATTTTTTTCTATTTTATTTTTTAATTCTAATTGAATGGATGTTAAGTTTGTTAACGGATGAGGACTTTTTGTGATGTGAGTCAGTAACTGATTTTTTGTTTGGTTTAAAAGAAATTATATTCTCTACAAAAACACACAAGATCATCTTCCATCACCAACCATCCCACCACCACCACCACCGTATACACCACCCACCACCAGTGCACCACAACCCACGAGCCCACTACTAAAGTCGACACCTTCAGCCGATTTTCGAGGTTTTTTTGCGGCCTTCTTTTAGATTTATACAATTATTCTTCAGATCTGGTATAACATACCAAGTAATATTTTTTTTTAAGTTTGTATAAGGTTTTTTAAGTTTTGAGGTTCTTTTCAAGATATATGGATCCCATTATGATAAAAAGCTGTATGATAATCCCATTATGTTCGAGTTAAGAGCTAGTTAGTTTATGATATATAATTCCATAAATCTGAGTTAGTAATTGCCTGTGCTATGCTGCTGCAGATTGATTATCCATAACCGTCATGAATAATAATAATTCCTATGGTGAAAACGACATCTTTAATGGGAAGTCGGGCCGTAATAGACCCACCCTCTTTCTTGGAGGCGTTGGGCCGATGCAGATATGGATTGAGACCCTCACTGGTGGTGTCACTATGACTCTTAAAGCTGAGAGCTCCAACACCATTCGTGACATTGTAACCATCATCAAAGACAAGTTAGGGGTTCCTTCATATTGCCGGCATATGCTCTTGGTTCACGGAGAGAAGGTCGTCAATGAGAAATCCTCTCTTGAGGCTTGCCACATCGAGATGGGATCCACTCTGTTCTTTATGGCTCCTAAGCAGGAGATGTTGGCAGAAAGGCGGCACAAGGGAATTCTTCTTGTTCAAGACAATGAGCAGAGACGGCTTATATTTACTCAAAAGCAGCTCCTTCTACAAAAGTTATTTATAATAGTAATTAATGATGGGGAGACCTTCGCTTTGGAAGTCAAAACCTCCGACACCATCATCGATGTGAGAATTCAGATCCAGCGTAAGCTACATATTCCTATGTGCATGCAGAAGCTCTTCTTTGCTGAAGAGGAACTTGAGGACGATTTTTCCCTTGTTGACTACTACATCCATAACGAATCCACACTCCATCTTGTGCGTAGATTAGAGGAATATATCCTGGTATTAGTCAGGAGCACCACCGTTACCGGATCAAAGACCACGAGACTTGAGGTAAAATACTCCGACACCATCCACAATGTGAAAGCCAAAATCCATGATAAGGTTAGTACTATTCCCTTGGACCAGCTGACCTTGTTATTGGATGAGAAGCAGCTCGATGACAGTCGTACACTTGCTGATTACAACGTAGGCAAAGAATGCACTCTCTATCTTGTGCTCCATGACAACAATCATTTCATTGCTGATTGCTACATTAACAAGGAAAATACCTTCGCGCTTCTGTTTGGTTCAGTCGGACCTATGGAGATATTAGTCAAGATTCTCACTGAAAAGGAGATCAAGTTGAAAGTTAATCGCTGTGACACCATCGCAAAAATAAAAGGTAAGATAGAGGACAAGGAAGGTGTGCCTTCATGCAAGCAGAGGCTTCTCTTTGCAGGAAAGCAGCTCGAGGATAGCCGTACGATTGCTGACTGCTGCATCTATTGGTACTCGGTCATCCATCTTATTCATGAATACAAGAAGATACACATTATGACGCTTAGCGGAAATAATACAATCTCTTTAGAAGTTGAAAGCTCTGACACTGTTGGTCAGTTGAAAGCCAAAATCAAGGACGAGGAAGGTATTTCATTGGACAATCATGGTTTGTTATTCAACGGTAATCAGCTTCAGGACAGCTGTAGCCTTGCAGATTACAACATCTGTAATAATTCTATCTTGCAATTGGTGCGTGGTCTAGAAAAGATGATGCCTTGTTGATGTAGCCCTGTTGGAACTACTTGGGAGGCCGTGTTTTGTGGGTACCCGTGTTTTGTTGATGTATTACTGGCTATTTATTTCCTTATTTATGTTAACTGATTTTTATTTTTCTTTTGAATGACAGCTCTTATTATTTCTCGGTCTCGTCAACTACATTAGTTAACAGGCTATGTGAAAATTGCCTGGAACATACTGTTTCATTTGTGCTGGGACAACATGTCTATCTAGCCCACTTTGGGTTACTAATCGTATTTATACATTATGCTTAACTAGTTTAAAGTAGGGTGTTCTTCAGTTCGGTTTATTTATAAATCATTGGGTTTGCAGCAATGCGATTTTGGATTAGCCACGTGGACTTCTTCCCCTTTCGGTTTTCGGTTTATGCCGTTGGGGTTGTTTTTTTGGAACTCAGATTAAGAGTTTAGGACGGAAGCCGAATGAAACACGAAATAGAGCAGGAGAAGAGTACTTGGTTTTATGGTTAAGCAAGCAAAAGAGGCAAACCAAACCACAAAGTTGACGTTTAAAAGTCAAACGTCAAGTCAGCTTAGAACACACTAACTTGCACTAAACATGAAACCCAAATTCTAATATCAACCCTAAATTCATAACTATTCAAATTCGATTGATTGATAATTAAGAACAACCCGCAACAAAAATCCACATAAACCGAAATACCCCTAATTTTCAATTCGATTGATAATTATGCATGCGTTTAGAAACACTATTGCTAAATCCATACCTTTCGATCGAAAATAAAATAATGCTTGTGATTTCGTAGAGTGTGTCATGTGTGTTTTGTGGTGGTTCAAGCAAGATACTTGTTGGTTTATTTTGATTTTCTTTTACAGAAAATGTGAAAACGACTTGACAAAACAGACTTAAGTATAAAAACATTATTCACTTTCAGCGTCGTCTGCAGAGCGTCGTCAAGTTTTGGTTGACCAAACGGAAGGATTATCCTTCACCGGTTTTTCGAGTATTCGTTTTAAGGCTCTGTTGGTGCTTACAACTTGTCCACTCGCTTGTGGGTGATAAGCAGTGGTAAAGCGATGGCTAACTCCATAACGCTTTAGAATTTTCTCCATTTGCTTATTAAAAAACGGGTTCCTCGATCGCTAATTATAGCTTCGGCATTCCATAACGAGAGAAAAGGTTTTTCAGAAAAATGATTACGGCTCGCACATCATTCTTGGGTAAAGCCTCGGCTTCCGCCCATTTGGACACGTAATGTATGTCAATCTCAAAGTGTTTGGTCCGCTGATGCTGAACAGGATTGACAGTCAAATAAATAGCACTCACGTTGTCACAATAAACAAGAGTGGCACATAATAGTGGCATATGAAGTTCTCGAACAAGATTACAAAGCCATGTTGTTTCAGCCACTACATTAGCAACACCTTGATACTCAGCCTCGACACTTGATCTAGAGCTAGTGTATTGCCGCTTTGATGACCACGAGAGTAGATTATCCCAAAAGAAGACACAATAACCTAAAGTAGAACGTCTAGTAGTAGGATAATCCACCCAATCTGCATCGCTATAAGCCACAAGAGAGCGAGTGGATGATGCATATAGTTGAAGCCCAAAGTCTAAAGTACCACGAATGTATCGAAGAATACGCTTAAGAGCTGAAAAGTGAGGCTCTTGAGGGTCATGCATATAAAGACAAACCTGTTGTACAGCATAAGAGATATCTGGACGAGTAAATGTCAGATACTGTAAACCACCTGCAAGATTGGGATGTAATGTATGATCGGATATAAGATTCCCGCCAGTACCAAGCTTGGATTCTGTATCAACCGGAGTCCGAGTAGGATTGCAAGAAGCCATATGTGCCCTATCCAAAAGATCCATTGCATACTTATTTTGAGAAATAAACATGTCAGTAGAGTCACGGGTAACGGAAATACCCAAAAAAATAATTAAGAGCCCCCAAATCACTCATATCTAACTCCTTATGCAGAGAAGAGATAATACGATGAAGTAAATCTGTAGATGAAGATGTTAGAAAAATCTCATCAACATAAATAAATAAATAGGCAACCTCGGAGCCATGTTGATATATAAATAATGACGAGTCACATCGACATGAAGAAAACCTACCTCGTAATGCATACCCCGCAAATCGTTGAAACCAAGCACGAGGTGCCTGTTTCAAACCATATAAAGACCGCTGTAATCGACAAACATGATTTGGAAATCTAGAATCCATAAATCCAGGTGGTTGATACATATAAACAGTCTCAGAAAGATCCCCGTTAAGAAAAGCATTCTTAACATCAAGTTGATGAATAGACCAATTCCGAGATAATGCAAGACTAAGTACCGCACAAATAGTAGCCGACTTAACAACATGACTAAATGTATCATCACAATCAACACCATACTGTTGGCTACGTCCATAAGCAACGAGACGAGCCTTATACCTCCTCAAAGAACCACATGGTTTCAGAACAAGAATCCAAGTACTATTTCTAATCAATGCATTATATTCATTAGCAACGAGACGAGCATTAGCAATCAACATCATACTGTTGGCTATAACAACGAGACGACCCTTATACCTCCTCAAAGAACCATCGGCACGATATTTGTGTCGAAACAACCATATTGACCGAACCACATTAGCATGAGATGGTTTCGGAACAAGAATCCAAGTATTATTTTTAATCAATGCATTATATTCATCATACATAGCATCTGTCCAATTAGAATCAGATAAAGCAACAACAGGAGATTTACAGAGAGGAGAAATGTGAGATGTATGACCATGAAAACGAGGATTAGGCTTGATAGTGCCAACTTGAGCAGGTGTGACCATAGGATGAGTTCGAGTAGGTTGGTGCACAATATTAGGGTTGGAAGTAGATTGGGTCGAATGATGAGTGGGTTGGTGCAGAGGTGTGGTTTGGGTAGATTTGGTCGTGTGACCCATATTGGTAGTCGAAGTGGATTGGTTTGAAGGGGGTGTTGGTGATACATGTCCATGTTGGTCTAAAATAGGAGAAACCAGTTCTTGTTGGTCTAAAGGGGTATCTTGTGTCGCTGTATTTGGGTTCGGTTGTATATGGCATAACGAGTAATAAGTGAAGGTTGAGGGTCTAGAAAGGTATAGGATGGAGGATTATCGGATGAGATGGAGGTGTACGGAAATTGACGTTCATCAAAGATTACATGACGAGAAAGGATAACTTTGTTTGTGAAAAGGTCTAGGCATCGATACTCGCGATGATAAGCGGGATATCCCAAAAAAAAGCATGGGGTGGCACGAGGTGCAAGTTTGTGTGGAGTGTAAAGGTTTGGGTAACATAAACATCCAAAAACACGTAAATGAGAGTAGTCATGTTGTTTTTGAAATAATTTGGTACATGGTATTTCATTTTGAATGGCGGTGAAAGGAAGGATGTTTAGTAGGTATGTAGTCTAGAGATGGCAAAAAACTCCGAACTGACGGAGAATCGATAATAAGAAGCAGGTATGGAGGCGGGGATGGTAATACCCTCGGTTCCCCAAACCCGTCCCCGAACTCGCCCCGAATATTTTTGTTCTACATATACATTAATATATTTTTATATATCTTGTATGTTTCAAATATCTGTTAGATATATTGAAACACTATCAATCGATGGTTAATATCTCCTTTGATACTTGCCTTTTTAGGATGAGCTCTTGTGTGTTAATTTTGTTATTATTAATACTAAGCATGATTGCATGAATGTTAATCCCGTTAATATTGTTTTATATTACCGTATTGTGTTATTTGTAATGGTTGCGTCATTTGAAACATAATTTAAATGTTAATTGTGGAACGGCGAAAAATCCCCGATTCCCTATTGGGGATCCCTGTTCCCCGCTGGGGATGGGGATAGTATGTAGTTTGTAATCCCCGATGGGTATGGGGATGGGAACGGGGATAGATATTTATCTTTGGGGATGGGGATGGTAGAAACTATTCCTCGCAAACCCGACCCCGTTGCTATCTCTAATGTAGTCATATGTAATGCTTCGACCCAAAATGCTGATGGAAGGTTAGCTTGGAAAAGGAATAGTGCATATAGTATTATTAATAGTTCGTATCATTCGTTCTTACTTACCATTTTTTGTAAGGTTTTGGGTCACTGAAATCTAAATTTAATACCGTGTTGAGTAAATAATTGAAAGAGGTTAGTGTTATCAAACTCACCACCATGATCACACTAAAAAATAAGTAATATCACATTTGAATTGATTATTTACAAAAGAACAAAAGTGCAAGAATTTTTTGGAAGACTTTAGATTTATTATGTAGAGGATAAATCCACACATAATGAGAATAATGATCAAGAAATAACACATAATATTTAAAACCACCAGAACTAACAATAGGAGATGTCCAAATTCCAGAATGTACAATCTCGAAACAACGAGTAACAACGGAATATGAAATAGAAAATGGAAGTCTAACATGTTTTCCAAGCTGGCAACCATGAAAAATATGATGACATTTCTCTTTATTACAAGAAATAAACTGACGAGAAACAAGAGAACCTAACACTTCTTCTCCGAGATGCCCGAGGCGTTGGTGCCACGTGGAAGGACTAATAGAAAGCAAAGCTTGAGGTATAGGAGAAGTTTGGGTTACTGGGTAGAGATCTCCTGAACTATCACATATGAGGAGAATATGACGGGTCAAGAAATCCTTCACCGAGAAACCATAAGCATCAAATTCAACTGTACAATTATTATCTCTAGTAAATTGACGAACATGAATAAGATTTTTGATGATATTAGGGGTGACTAGAACATTATGTAGGTATAGAGGACGATTCAGGGTAGGTAAGATGCTATGGCCGATGTTAGTAAGATTTATCATCACCAACACAAACAGATAGATATAAACATTTATTATAAACACTATTTAAATTACTTGTATGTGAATTAAGATGATATGGTGCACCTGTATCCATATTCCATGTCGTATCTTGATTAGTCGTGGCGCTAAAAACTCGTGGGATCTTGTACCTTGATGCGCCAAAAATACCCGCTCATGTATTAAACATATTATAAAACTGAAGACAAACCAAAATAATACGGAGTATTATTCTTTACTAATGCTCATGTGCATCAACGTCAACAACATTAACTAGAAATTACTTTGCTCCTTTGGTGAACTCATCGAGAACAACAAATCACCACACAAAAGAATATAACAAAGAGCCCTTTTTTTCTTTCTTTCTTTTAATGCACACGTCAATGAGCAATGTGGCTAATAAAAGAAAATGAATGATTTTCTTCCTTGTTTCTTGTGAGACTGCTGTCAATTTGATAGAAGTAAAGTTTTTTAACTGATCGAAAGATAGAAGGAGAATAAGAAAAAGGATTGAGAAAAATTAAGAAAGGATCATTTTTGCTCTTGATACGATATTGGAAATATAATTCCTTGATTATTTCTTGAATGATCATTACAATATATAATATCTTTAGAGCATTTTAGAATCAATATAAGTGGGCTAGACCTCACAAAACAAAGCCCATAATAACTAACAAAACTAATATCCAATAACAAGGAGCTTAAAAAAAACTAATATGTCTCAGGGCAAATGACATAAACTGCACTTAACTTAGAGTGTATTTCCTATCAAAGTATTCAAATTTTATTTTATTTTTTACATAAAAGATATCAACATTATTATTTTGGCCAATGTAAGTTTTTTTAATTTCCTCTTAAAAAACTACATGCCATTTTTTATTTCATCTTTTATAAAATTTAAGTGATTTTTCAACATCTATTCACTAAATCAATAAATCCTCGTTTGTCACTCCACATATCAAATGGTGGATATTTGATTATGCTACAATCTTATGTGATTTATGAAGTTCATTTACTTTATTCTTCTTTGTTATTTTGCACTTTGCGGAAGAAATAAATATTACAACACTTGTTTTTTAACGTGTTTATTTGGTATATACCAGTTAGGGGTTCTTTTTGTATGTAATACTATTGATGGATATAGTTGCATTTAAGGTTAATATTTGAAATATCCTAAGATCACCCATTTTTTGTTTCTATGCACCCACAAAACTAAAGTTTCTCTAAATACCCTATACGATTTATGCGACCAATACAATTTAGTACCGAATAATAAAAATGTATTTGTGAAATTTTGATAAGTTGCATAAGTTGCATGAGGTATTTAAAGAAATTTTGGTTTGGTGGGTGCAAAAAAAACAAAGGAAGTATCGTCATGGGACATTTCAAGAATTAACCATTTGATGTTCGTTTCACAAGTCTTAAATTTATATTACAAGGTTTCACAAAACAAGGTACTAGAATACAAACACGGGCAAGTATACCCTTTCGTTCGTAGTATAGTTTTGTAGTGGTAAGCCAGGATCGTTCGCAAGGACTTAGTTTTGTTTTGGTAATCAATATAACAATTGAAGAAAGAAATGATTGAGATTTTATAACAATGATAACAAGTATGACTAATATAAGATAGTTCGTATGACTTCGTGATGATGATAATAATGATCGTGATATGGTAAGGTATGTAAAGAGTGATAATCATTTTTCATCAAAATGGAATGTACACAATTCACTTGGTTTGATTCAAGACTAAGGTTTTATTAAGTGACTAAGCGTAAAATAATTTTCCAATAAGTTCAATATTTTATCAAAGTGTCCAAGCGGACCTCTCCAACCAAAGATTCAAAACCATAGACAAGTTCTTAAAAACTCATTAGAACAAAGTGAATCTCTCGATTTCAAATTATTGTAACAAATCAACTTTAGATAAAATATGATGGTAGAACTAAGTGGTAAAGTGGTTCTACAACATTAGCTTGAAATCAATTTATAAAGGATCATATCATAGCATCATCACTAATCATAGTCAGATACCCTGTTAGTCACAAATAGTTTAGCCTAACATAGTGATCATAGTAAAAACTGGAAAAGAGTAAGAGAACCTCATACTTAGATTTGATCGAATGAACGAGTACACACGTGTCACGATTGTATCGTCTTTCCAAGAACCAAAGAGTAAGGTACTCTCGTTACAAGTATATCACAAATGTGGAATATACTGAAATATTACTAAGAATGCTAAAATACTAGGATTATAGAGTATTGGATAGAAGAGGTGCGTGTAAAATGAGATGAGAGGGTCCCTATCTATAGTGCAGACTGGAGGTAAATGTGTGCCGCACTTCTCCAAAAGTGCGCCGCACTTTGGAGGTGGGAAATGTGCGTCGCACTTCTGAATTTGTACGTTGCACTTTTGTGCATTCCAGAATAATTTTCTCTAAGTCTTTATTATTTGCACTTCAAGGAATCTTCTTTTATTTTCTTCACTTTGAGCATCCAAACTTTGTACCTGCATATAAAACGCAACGTATCAAGTATCGAAAGTTCTTATTTATAATACAAAGTGGCATAATAATAACGGGTTGAATATGTATATTTAGGTCGTTATCACCATTTTATGTAAGGGCTAACGTACTTGCTTGTACTTCTTGATTTTGCGTCTGTTAGTTGATATTGGGACACATGTTTATTTTCTTATGTTCTTTAGATTTAATTACCAGTGCATAACATAATTCAACAAATCATGTTCTTCAGTATTTTTTGAACAAAGTTATTATAATCTACTTGATTTAGTGAACCGATGTTAGAAAAACCGCTTTTAAATTTTTTGAAAAAAGAAATTAAAAAATATAAATTGAGCAAAAAATATTTTTTATGTGCAAAGAAAACCCTTTGATATTTTGATTGGAAAGCAAATACGAATTAAATGGTCTTTTTATGTCTCATATGTCAACATGCTTATTAATCAAAAATTGGTGTATGATACACGCTCCTGTCAATTAGTGGTGCCTTTTAATTGTCTTATTGTCATGTGTGAATCACATGCACAATAGTTTTTTTAATTTGGCAACGTAAGTCGAAAACCATAATCAAGGTTTTTAGGTTGTTTGACCAAGTGATCTAAACCACCATTGTGTAAAGATGAGATATGACAAAAAATAACATTTATTTGTTAAAATATCTCAGGTGTTTCTTTAGTTAATCACAAGTTTATATATTAATTTAGACACCAAAAACAATATCTGTCTGTTACAAAGTTTTGCACATCCTAATTCAAATGCATTTGACGACTTTTACTTACTAGCCTTCGATAAGCAAAAGTTGTTTTCTATTCAACCGGTCCGGGTCAACTCTTCTTTGATAAGGTATCCATTATGCTCATTCGATAAGTAAAAGGTCATATTAATTGAGCTTTAAAAGATATTGTTACCTTTTTTATACATGTTCTAGCACATATATAACCTAGCTTCCTTTATTACATCCTAAGGAGAAAAGACACGACGATGAGCTTCGAGGCTAATGAGGTTCGGGTAAATTTGAATACAGGTGAGTCTATTCGGGTTAGGATCATCCTAATATCCGAATATGAGTAAAATGGTTATAAAATAGCTTGTTCATACTCGTTTGGATACATAATTTATGAAAATCATTAGCAATCTAAAAAAAAGAAATTATTTGGGTGTTGATCGTAAGTTAGGTCAAGGCTAAATTAACGTATCAAACCCGAGCTTATTTGAATTCTTGTTGGTCGGGTCGGTCTATTCGGGTTAGGATCATCCCGAATTTCCGAATAATTGTTAGGACCTATTTCTATTGAACTCTGATTTTAATAAAATTCTCGTATGGTATATTCTATAAAACGTCTTTTTTGAGGTCGGTTTCTACGGCTGTTTGTGATGTACTATGAAGTAACACCCAATGTTGATGTTCCGATGCGTTATGAATTGGGGTGTTGATGAGACCGCAATTATACATGGTCTCATCGTCCAAAACGGACTTTAAATGCACAAAAATGTCATAATATACCGTGAAATATACTTGTGTTTGTACAATATGTATTTTAGGTATGTATATTGTGAAAAAGACAAAAATATCACAAGAATCAAGCAAAAATGATCACGGGAAACGAAGCCGCACAAAGAACCAGACCCTAGTGTTGAATTTCAAAGAAATACCTTTAAGTTTTGAAGATTTTCAAGATTGGTCCCTCATATTTGAAGACTTGTCACAAATCACCCTCTAAGAATCATTTGTACAAGAAAGACCCATCAAGTTTCAAGACATGTCAAGAAGTACCCTTAAAGTTTCGTCAAAATTACAAAAAAAGCCCTTATGATAAGTTGCAAAGTTCATTGTGCCACATGTGACAACTTCATCAAAGTATTAACAAAGGAAACGTGGAAAATATTATGCGAAGAAATTTGTGATGGTTTTTATATAGTTGAGGAATCATACGTGGAGAAAACAAACCCATACCCACCAAAAAACCCAACCAAACCCAAAAACCCAACCCGACCACATCAGACTCCACTAACCATTTATTATTAATAAACCTTTTTGAAAAATGTTTATTAATTCTGAACACGCGCTTCACAAGAGTTTAGCCCCAAAATCGGATCTACAACTTGTTTTTAACCCACATAAACCCTAATTTCAAAATCCTATTAACCCAACGAATTACCTTCAATCAAATGCAGATTTACAATTGATAAAAGCCAAAACCATCCCATGTGTTTCGTTTGTCTTCTACTCCTCCCCAAGGCCCACAAGGAGCACATGTTCTTGCACGACTGAATATCGTCCGTACTGCTCTTTCACTTTCACCAACGTATTTATTCATTAGCTCAGGACCCTTCACAGTAAAAATAATATATAAAGGAGAATGACCTACACAGTAAAATCATCCAGTGGAAAATATTGAAAAGAATATATGAAGTGACACACCTTGATGTATATGAAATTTGATCCTGCTTCGTTACCAACTGCCTTAGCAATTAACATTTTTCCACAACCAGGACACCAATGGGGGAGCGTTTTGGCTCTGTGACAAAAGTGGCATACGATCCTAAGGTTCAGCTCGGATTACTTTGTCTCCAAAGTAACAATGAACGATCCCGATTCATCTTGGCAGGCTGGCATCACATGTGCTATGACAAAGGACTCACAAGATCAAAATTTGACCAAAACAAAATTCAAATTGAAGGACAGCAATGAAATTTCATCAACTAGGGTTTCTGGTTCTTCTTTATAATTCTAGAAGGAATGAAAGCCTATATAAGGCACCTTAGACTTAGTTTAGTTTTTTTTCTTGGTTTTTCATTTAAAATTTGTAATTCCTTTTTTTGTTAATGAAAAAAAGTTGGTAAAATTCTGTGAGTCCAAGTTCCATTTCTATCTTCTTTTTATAGGTTTGAAGAATCACTTGAATCTTGTAATTCCTTTTTCTTCCATTGTTGAAGAAAAGTTGATCTAGATAATTGATTCTCAAACCTTTTTTGATTTTACTTATTTTCAGTTCGTATCACAAAGGTTTTCTAAAGGTTTTGTTTTAGTTTTCTGAGGTTAAGTAACCAAAAGGGTCAAATAGGCTTGAGTTTGAGTTTGAGTTGGATCATATACCATCGATATCCCCAAAGATATCAATCAAGGAGAAATGAGGGCTCGGACTTGGGTAACAAACCTTGTGGGGCTCATTGTTACTTAATCTTGCCCTTTTTTCAATCATTGTTCAAAGATCTTTTAAGAAAAAGATAAAATTTGGACTTTTCTATTTGTTGTGACTTACTGTAGCAAGATCCTTGGATCTTGTTACTTGAGTTTTTTCTTTTGTTCACAGGATTAGAGGCTTGTGTTTGTTAAGCTAACACATAAGCTCAAACATCCAAGGTGTGGATTGCACACCTTGGAGGTTTGTTTTTCTCTCCCTTCTCATTATTCTGTCAAAATTTCATGTGTATGTGATTCTAGGTTGCCTGTTGTTTAACTGAAGTTTTGTTAATTGAATCCGATGTTTGAGTGCTATTAAATGATATTTGGTTGTTAAATTTCAAGTTTGAAGTATTTGCATCATATTTATTTTGATAAAATCCCAAATTAGTGTCTGTGAGTGGTGTTTGGTTTAGAGGATTATAAGATTTGTAGGTGACAGTTGGATCTATTATGTTAAATTGGAAACTTTGGTCTTAATCTGTGGTCTTAAATAGAGTGTTGGTTTAATATGGTATTAGCTAAAACAAAGTTTGGTTGTTTCACTTGAAATTGCATAAACTAGCATAACCAACAGATCTAATTTGTGGCCTTGATTAAGTGTTTTAAAGTTTGATTTTTGGCACACAGTTAGATTTTAGGCTCAATTTGATCTGCAATATCTGGTCTGTGAAAAAAGGTAGCCGTATGGTTTAATACTAGCTATGTACAGAAAATATGGAAAGTGCAGAAATTTAAGCTAAAAAAAGTGCAGGTCAGAGACTATACGGCAATATGGTTTAACACATACAGCCGTATGCTCTCAAAATCCTAGACAGAAAATTGGCAGAATCTGTGAAATGAGCATACACCCATATGATAAACTGCATACGGCCATATGATACAATGAAAAAAAGAAATTCTAGTATGGGTGTTTCATGTAATCGGAAATCATACATTTCTCATCAAGCTGCTTTCCAGAAATGAAACTTGTATTCAAAATAAAACAAAAATAATCAAATCAAACCCAAAACTAACATGAATTGATATATGTGTTTACTATTGCAGGTTTCATTACTGTTCTACTTTGACTTTGGAAGTCAAACCATATGTCATTGTTTTGAATGTAAGCAATCGACAATTGGACGATTTTTATCATCGACCAAAAGACTGAGGGTGTATTCATTGCCTATGCCGTAGTAAGCTAGTGTACGACTGTCATCGAGCTGCTTCCCAACCAATAAAAAGGTCAGCTGATCCAAGGGAATGTTACCAACCTTGTTTCTCATTCTGGTTGGCGTCGCAATATTCTACCTCAAGTCTCGTGGTCTTCGATCTAGCAACGGCGGTTCTCCTAACTAATACAACGACGTATTCCTCTGATCACGCACAAGATGGAGTGTTGGATTCGTTCCGGATGTAGTAGTCATGCAGCAAGGGTAAAATCGTCCTCAAGTTCCTCTTCAGGAAAGAAGAGCTTCTGCATGCATATAGGAATATGTAGCTTATGCTGGATCTGCATTTTCACATCCATGATGGTGCCGGAAATTACTATTATGAATGTTGATGAGAAATGTATGATTACATCAAACGCCCATACAAGAATTTAGTTTTTTTTCTTTCGAGCATATGGTCATATGAAAATTATCACATGGCTGTATAGTCACTCACACATGTACACCTTTTAAAGGAATACGGCTGTATAAAATAAACCATATGGTCGTATGGTCCCTTATGCCATATTTTCTGTAGAACCTATTTCAGCCCGTATGGAGTCAAAACGGGTAAAAATGGCAAACACTCCTTTAGACTACAATGTATTCAAACAACGAAAACAAAAAATCTACAAACAAAGGCGTCCGAGTTTTCAAAAAATTCGAAGGTAAACCCGTCTGGCACAGGAGATTTGGTCTCACCACAGCTCCACACAGCTGTGCAAATTTCTTCATTAAAGACTAACCTTTCCAAATCTTCGACCTGATCAACGCCAAGACGATTAGGAAAAGTGAAATTAATTTTACCTTTGCTCCTTCCCGGGTCTTTGAATCTATCACCGAAATGACGGTGAAATTACTCTTTAACTTGAAGAGGTTCATCTATCCATTCTCTATCGACCATTATACCTTTGACAGCCAAATTAGCTCGCTTACTATTAATTAAACCGTGAAGAATTTTGAATTTTCGTCTCCCTCCACGGCCCATTTGAGCTTCGCCTTTTGCATGAAATCTCTACTATTAGCCAAATTGATGTCCTGTAATTTCTTTGTAGCCTCCATACGAGATAATAAGATATCATCAGAAACACCTCCTTGATCAAGAATAATATCGATGTCATGAAGATCATTCTTGAGAGAACGGACACAATCAGATTGAGACCGCTTAACATCTCCAACCCACCCTCGTAATCCCTGTTTCAATAATTGGAGTTTCTTTTTAAACTGCACCATGTCAATCCTATCAACCAGCTTAAATGAATGCCAAAGGTCTTCAACTTTCTCGTCAAAACCTGTAAAATTAAGCCAAGAATGATAGAATCTAAACGGGGTAGCGCCATAGTCTGCCAAACAGTCACGAAATAAAATAGGCCTATGGTCGGATAAGTTGTCAAGACATAAAGCAGAAATGTGAGGAAAAATGGATGAGAAGCCATTGGATATAAAAAAAACCTATCAAATTTTCTCATTTTAGTAGCTGAGGGATGAGCACATGTAAAGGGAAAGCCTTCCAAGTGAACGTCAATGAGACCAGCGTTCGAAATGAAGGAATTGAAAGCAATCATCCCTTGCGCATGAAAATTTGAACCCCACCTTTCAGATGTGTCACGCACTTCATTTAAATCTCCCATTACTATACACTCGCCATTTCACCGGTCTATAAGATCAAAAAGGTAATTACACAACATTCGCTTAGAAACATTAGATTGAGGAGCATACACAGAAATAACAAGTAATGAAACATTATTAGGGATCCATGTCCCGTACCAAGCCACAAAATTATCAAAGATGATGTGATTAACCTTGTGACAAACATTGACTTCTGAAGTCAAACATATCAATTGGTGCTTTTTGCTACTTTGGGTAAACAAGCTTATCTTACCACAAAACGGATGCTTATTTTGTAAAAACTCGGATTTATATAGAGTAAAGACTAGTACATGTATGCTTATGTAGCTAAAGGAGTGTTTGGCATTATGCCAATTGTACCCGCTTTGACTTCATATGGGTCAAAATGTGTTTTCCGCTTATGTAGAGTTTTTCTTATGTTATAGACTAGCTATGTACAATTTTGTTTAGTTTAAGCTTTTAAAAATGGGTTTTATAGAAAATATGGAAAGTGCAGAAATTTAAGCTAAAAAAAAGTGCAGGTCAGAGACTATACGGCCATATGGTTTAACACATACAGCCGTATACTCTCAAAATCCTAGACAGAAAGTTGGCAGAATCTGAGAATGAGCTTACAGCCATATGATAAATATCATACGCCCATATGATACAAAGAAAAAAAGAAATTCCCAAAGCAAATATTGATTCGTCAATTTATTTGTTGTGAGATTCATGCAAGCAAAGGACCTACTGATGGTCAAAAACCATTAGCACTTCAAGTAAAATAAAATATTAGATGTGGACCTCACGTTGTGCTTAGGTTTTGGGTTCTTCCCTAATGGTTCACGATTCAAGCTCTTCTCGGGTCAATGCGGTTTCGTTTTCGGTTTGCATCTCGCTCGATCATATGTATGGTTTCAAGTCGTTGGTGTTGTTACTCGAGTTCCATTTTCATCTCATCATGTCGTCTCACTGGTTAGAGGTAAACCTTGAAGTAGCTCTTCGATACATAACCATATGATATTCGTTACTAATATTTAACCATTCTAAGGTTATATGACTAATATAAATTTGTGAGGTTTCATTACTAGCAATTACAACGTAGCAATTACATGTAATGAAAGGATAATATGACTTATTAAGAAGACAAGTTGTAGTATCCTCATTGTAATCTGATATAACACTTGATCATTTCCATACATGCATAAGACTTTTGAAATTAGTTGTATAACCCTTGACATAACTAAAATAGTACAAGTCATAAGCTTTTGAAAAACAATGGTATAAATGGTTCACTAAAAACTAGATGTTATGTATACATATATATTTTGTAAAATGACATATATGATGAATAAAAATAGCAAGCATGAATTGATGTCGGTCCTTTAGTTTGACCTAAAACTTTTAAAGAATAATTAGTATAAACGTTATTTAACTAGTAGTCCGACTATTATGTAGATTTATTGGCGGAGAATTAAATTTCGCTTTGTCTAGAGTCGAGATTCCCTAAGGTACGGATACTCTTATTATTTCTTTTGATTCATAAATTATCAGTACGGATTTCCATCCTCCAGTAAGGACTTCCTTTCCTATGCATGATTAGGATTCCCCGTCTGCAGCCAAATGTTTTCCGCAGTATGTGTTTAAGCTTATCAGTAATCATGTTAATAACTAAATAAATTGCCTGAGCATTATATACAAGCATGACCAGTTTATGTACTAGTTACGGAGGTACCGTAACCATGGCACTAGAGGCACCGGTGTCGCGACTCACATGCAGGAGAGTGATATCCTGCATTGTCCCACTCAGCTCAGTTTGGCCATTTTATCAGTATTTTTAGTGGGGCGTATGAATGCATCCTAGGCTTATCAGTTTACAGTTATCAGGGTGAATGTGGTGTGTTATCTACATCCTTCACAATGGAGCTGATCCCTCCACCCAGCACAGTATTTAGAGGTCACCCCTCTACAGTTATTTAGAGGTCACCCCTCTACAGCATGACGAGGTCACCCCTCCAGTTATTCATGCACCGTTGTTACAGCACATGACCTATATAAGCTCTGGCAATTAAAATACAATAAAGGCACGTTTTTCAGATTTAACAGATAACAGTTCAGCTTTATTATTTATAAATCAGACTTTATAGATTATACACATATTTTCCGCTACAACTTTACTTATCAGTCTTACAGCTCCAGTATTTTATCATCTGCTTCATTTCAGTAATTCCTTATCATGCTTTATATCCGTTCACTGAGCGTTATGCTCAGCCGTAGTTCTTTTCATGTTCTAACGGCAGGTACACCAGGACGCTCTTAGGGTTCTGAGAGTATGTGCGTTTGGATGGAAGCTATCCAGACTTCTCACTTTGTGCACTTCTTACATTATTCTGCTGATTTGGACATTGTTTAGTCTTTTCCTTCAGTATTTTACTTTTCATGTTTGAGCTTATGTTTGGATTACCGATGTTTGATTCCGGTAACTCCTTTTTGGTCAGTTAATGTTTTAGTACATTTATCTTATGCTTTGATGACACGCCATAAATACACGTAACAGTTCACTTATTAAAGTGGGGTGTTACATTTATATTACAAGCTTTTTCAAAACAAGGTACTAGAATACAAACACAGGCAAGTGTTGACCCCAAACTTAGATCGATTTAGCTTGTGTAAACGAGATTAAATCAAGTTAAACACTTAGAGAAACTTTGTTGTGTATAAAACAATTTAAGTATTATGCGGAATTAATACTCAAACAAGAACACACAAACGATGTAAACCAAACTTTCACTTGATTGATAAAACAAACTTGCGTACAATGAAAGTGTTAAAACGTATATGAAACATAAACCTAAAGGTCTCCTTTTATAGACATAAGGAGCCTTGTACAAGAGTCTACGTATCAGCTATTTTAGGTAAAAATAAACATAAGAAATACATTGTTGATCATATCTTTACTAGAAACAAACTAGAAACATAATACGTGTAGACTAAGTCTTCTATCAGTGCTTGACTTCTTCCTATCGACGCTTGACTACTTCCTGTCGACGCTTGTCCTGTCAACGCTTGATTTCTTCTTAACAACGCTTCGATTGCTCTTGTCAGCGTCCAAGTGTACTGGCTACATTTTATTCCCAACAATCCTCCCCTAAACTTGATATCTACTCTAGTAATCAAGTTTCTGAATAAAAACTAAGAACTAGGAGGATTCTTACAAATCTTATCATATTGGTAATAAACATGCCTAATCAAATCTTTGGCCACGTCACTTGAGTAGTCAATCTCCAGCTGTGTTGTCTTCATCTTTTCAAAAACTTCTTTGGACATAGGATACTCAGCATCCACAAGAAAATACTCAGAAAATTTTGTAGAACTCAAATGATACACACCAGCAGCTGAATACAAACGCCATTTAAGTCCACTGATATCATCCTCAAGATCCTTCCAAACAGGATCTTCTTCTTCTGGTGCACACATTCTCTTGAATGTTGACCAAAGTTTTATTTCATTGACTGAAGTAGGTGCTTCAGTCTCATACTTGGCCAGCAGTAACCTCCAAAGGTCTGCCAAGTCTTCCCTATCCATACTTGCAAACAAAAAAATAAGAGTAGTAAAGGTGTGTACCTCTTTCCCATATCTGCCAATCATCCAAAACCCACTTGCATCTTCTTCATAGCTAATGATAGGGTTTCTGGCATCATGAGGTAACACTTTTACCATATCTGACGCTTCCATGGTGAGAGCTTAACGCTCTTTCTAATAACAGCTTCACTGGGATTCACTTTATTCAAATCTTTAGGAAATTCAAGTGGAACTCCCTTCTTCAACGGCCTTGGAACAATCATAGCCTTTTGAATCTCCATCTCTTCTACAAGTTCTTCTTTCCTTTCATCTGAAAGAAGTCTGATAGTATTCATTTCTTGCACTCTTGCCCAAATAGGATAAGCCTTATACTCCAATTCTTCAATGGACAATCCCTGCAACTTCTGAAAGGTCCATCCTCCTTGATGACATTTGAGTAACATATAATAAAGCTCCCTTCTATCTCTCTTCAACTGTGAGAAAACTTTGCTAGACTTATACTTCAGAATTACCTTGCAATCTTTTTGAACTCTTAGAAGAATCTCCAAACCCCAAATTTGATCTGAAATTGTGATGTCTGGATTCTCCATAACCTTGTTCTCCCAAGCATGATACATCAGGGCAACTTCTGGCATATCATAATCTACTATTAACTTCAAATCTCTAAGTTTCTCCCTTGCCAACTCATCACCATATTCAAGTCTTTCTGGTTCTTCAATGATCATAACACTTGAACCTGAACTTTCATCATTACTTCCTTCTTGCTCCTTAGAAGTAACTACAAATGGTGACTCACCAACCTTCTTTTTTTCTTGTTCCATAACTTGTGCAGCTAACATTGAATCAAATTTTACTTGTGCTGCATCCTTTGGAATCTTTGTTTCTACCATGATTCCTTTACCCTTATCTAATGGATCAATGATGGGTAAAGATGATGACGGTACCTGTGAAGACACTTCCTTGATGATAGCTGATGACTGGAATACATCAACCATATCTGCAGGTCTGTCAACGTTTAAATCCTGTGTGTCAACGCCCAACTTACTCTTGTCAGCGCTTGGTGTGTCAACGTCCAAAATCTGCTTGTCAACGCTCACCTTATTCTTGTCAACGCTTCTTGTGAACTGCTCCATCATTGCTGTAAAGGATAAGTTCAAATTTGTAGGAGTAACCAAAGATACATCAAAACCTGGTTGCTTCTTCAATTCAGTAAGAGCTTCAGCCACACCCAAAGATTCTCCATCATGTGAGCCTTTCTCACTCACATGTACCTGATCATCCTCCCTTTTGGAAGAATCCTCCATACCACGCCTATTGTTAGCATCTTCCAAAAGAACAATCCTCTCCCTCAATTGCTTGAGTTCAAGGCCTTGTGTACTGACTGTTTGTACCAGGTCTGCATTTTGCTTTTGCAAGCTAATGCAGACAGCCGTCAATTCCAATATTGTGTATGGTTCCAATCTGCCCTCCCCTAGAATGGGGATTTGACCTCCCAAAATAAAGTCATGGGGCATGGATGAGGTCTTAATGATGTTAGGACTGGCTTGGCCTGCATCTAAGCGAGTACCAATAGTCCCAGCCTCATCCATATCACCAACCACACTTGTGGTGGTGGTTCTCTCTGCAACATGGCTAGGACCACTAGAGGAGAACACTCCAGTAGTCCTTGGGCGTTTTACCAACCTAAATTCAGAGGGTGTAGAAGATGATGTGGATTGGGTGGTAGTTTGAAGGTTAAGGGGTGTTTGGGTTTGTTGTAGAAAGGTGTCAACGTCTGGATTTGAAGTGTCAACGCCAACATTTAACGTGTCAGCGTTGAAGGGATCTTGGTCAAGTTCCATGTGTTGAGCTGAAGATGATGGTTCAGGCAATGGGTCAAGTTGTGGTTGTGGGTCAGGTTGTGGTTGTGTTGCTGCAATAACAACAAGCATGGCTTGGGTAAGGGGTAATTCTCTGTGAAGTGGTGAACTCATCTTACTAAAAATAGCTTTCTTTTGCACAGGGATCGCATAAAAATCATCATGATCCCTGGTGCATAACTTTGTTCATCAAAAATCATTTGTAAAAATCTTGGGTAAGCCAAGGTCATTTTATTACCCTTCTTTTTACACATGCCATCAAAAATCAGTTTAGAAAAATTACACTTTTGCCCATTTGTAATACACACAATTGCACTAGCAATAGATCTGTTAATTTCATTATGTGTAGTACATTTGGGACTTAAACATTGAAGGATGACATGTATTAAGTACATCCAAGCTGAGGGAAATTCCTGTTTATTATATTTGTTTAAAGTTCCCTCTTCAGGAAAAGGATAACCCAAAGCTTGGAGTCCCTGTTCTATCTCACCAATGGGAAGAGTGGTTATACCATTTGCAGCATCAAGATGCAAAGCCTGGCGAACCAAGGCTTCAGTAACCACCCATGGACGCCCATGGACAATAGCTGTTAATGTAGTCACATTATTAAGCGTTGAGGAACTGACAGTGTTCCAAAACTGTTTAATATGAGTGACAGGGATGAGAGGAGCATGAGAAAGTGCATACCTAAGTGGAGATGCATTCAAATACGCCACCATCTGGGTGTATTGAGGAAACAAAGCATCATCAGCCTCCAAATAAGCAAGCATATTATGCTGACTTCTGAATCCCAATACCAAGTCACTTGGTTTAAAGTTAGGCGCCATTGATGTAGAAAGCTATTTGTGAAAGATTATAAAAGATGAATTATACGTGAAAAGTTGTTAGACAAGAATATGAGAGTACCCTGTTTAAAAAGAAGGAGCCAAATTTATAGGAGGGATAGGCACATGTGATTGGTCAAAAATGAGGCAAGTATTTTCAAAATATAATGATGAAAATATTGAAAAGAAAATAAGTTATCTTGTGCATTAATTAAAAGCTAACAACTCCCAAAATTACGGCCCCAATTTTCGTCAAAAATAACAACTGGGTAAGACCCAATGAGTGTCAACGGTAAAAAATAACCCATCAACGCCCATCGGCTATATTCTTTTCAACGTTGGAAAAAGCCATGTCAACGTCTAAATTGGTCACAACAACGTTTAGAAATATATCTGTCAACGTCCAAAAATAAAAATAATAAAAATGAAAAAGGACCTTAACAAAGTAATTTATCCTAGTGAAAATAACCTATAAACTGAAAATTACCATAGGGTGGCAAGCTGTCCAATCATGCACACTTGCTTATGCAAGATAGACATAACAGTCCTCTAGTGTCCCTTACTAACCAAGGTTCTTAACAGTTAAGTTATCTCATAAAATCCCTTGTAACTTCCCAGGTAATCCCAATAGAAATCATACCCAAGTATCCCAACCGACCACTCCCAATTCTAGGCCAAAAAGTCTTGGCAGCATGCATAGTATATCAACTTTGCATGCTACAGTGCCTCATGAACAAGTAAACTAATTCATACTCACCAGTGGACACAATCTAGAATTGTGATAAGAGTATTATGAGAATAGCTAAAAAGTCCTAAAAAGGTTCCTAAACCTCCCCTTAAACTATGATACATAAGTTGCCAAATATTATGCATGTAAATAAAAATTAATGTCAAGATAGGAATATAAATATTCCAACCATCATCCATAAATTGAAACATGCTCCAATAATGCTCCAAGGATCCATAAGCAACTCTGTATCCAATGGTACAATGCTAACAACGCATGCACAATTAGATCAAAAACCACAAAACTAACATGTTGCTGACAACGTCACGATAACACTTATCAGCGTTAAGATAACCTTTGTCAGCGTTAGAAAAATCAAGTGGAAAATCTAATTTCACATAAAGACCAATAACAATGCATATCTTGTACATACTTTTACACTATGATCCCAAAACACATATTAAGTGAGATTGATCATTCCAATACTTGTTACCAAGTATTGAAATCTGCCAATATCAAAAGGTTTAGTTAATAAATCAGACACATTTTCTTCTGTGTCAACCCTATCTGGTTGTATTAAAACCTTTTCAAAACGATCTCTTATAAAATGATGTCTAATTTCTATGTGTTTTATTTTAGAGTGATGTACAGGATTTTTAATAATGCATAAAGTACTGTTATTCTCTACAAAAATCTTGGTATGCATGAAATTATACCCATAATCCAACAGCTGGTTCTGAATCCGTAAGACTTGTCCACAACAAGCAGCTGCTGCAACATACTCTACTTCAGTTGTAGAATTGGCCACCATTGTTTGTTTCTTGCATTGCCAAGAGATCAATCTACTCCCAAGAAACTGACATCCACCAGTTGTGGATTTCCTATCAAATTTGTCACCACCATAATCACTGTCTGAATATGCAATAAGCTCCAATGGTGAATCTTTTGGATACCATAATCCCAGGTCTGGATAACATCTAAGGTATCTAAAGATCCTCTTGACAGCATGAAGATGACACTCTTTGGGAGTCACTTGATGGCGTGCACATGCACACACAACAAACATAATGTCAGGTCTTGAAAGCTGTGAGATACATCAATGAACCAATCATTGATGTATAGTGCCTGACATCTACTTCTTTTCCATCTCCAACTTTTCCCCAAGGGTGTTCCCTATCCATAGGTGTGCTAGCCCTTTTCTCATGTGGAGAAAAGCTAAACTTCTTCAAGATTTCTGCTACATATTTATCTTGAGAGATGAAGATACCATCTTCTTTCTGCTATACTTGTAACCCTAGAAAGAAGTTCATCTCTCCCATTGCACTCATCTTGAACTTGTCTGTCATGAGCTTGGAAAAGTCTTCACTCATCTTTGGACTTAAAGAGCCAAAGATGATACCATCCACATAAACCTGGACAAGTAAGAAATCCTTACCAGTCTTCTTTGTAAATAAGGTCTTTTCTATGGTGCCCCTCTTGAATCCATTTTCCACCAGATAGGTGGACAATGTGCCATACCATGCTCTTGGGGCTTGATGAAGTCCATACATAGCTTTCTTTACTCTATACACCTTGTCTGGAGTTTCTAAATCTTCAAAACCAGGAGGCTGCATTACATAAACCTCCTCTGCAATTGTGCCATAGAGAAAAGCACTCTTCACATCCATTCGATAGACTGTAAAGCCCATGCAAGAAGCATAGGCTAGAAAAATCTAGCCTCAATCCTTGCAACAAGTGTAAAGACCTCCTCATAGTATATCTTTTCCTCTTGTGTATATCCTTGAGCCACTAAACGTGCCTTGTTTCTGACCACAATGCCTCTTTCATCCTTTTTATTCCTAAGAACCCATCTTGTCCCAATAGGTCTGACATGTCTGGGACAATCATCTAACTCCTAAACATCCTGGATAGCAAATTGGTGAAGCTTATCTTGCATTGCTTCCACCCAACTTGGTTCTTTGAGAGCATCAAAAATCTTCTTGGGTTCCTGTTGTGACAGAAAACAGGCAAACAAACATGCTTAAACAAGAGGGGTATCAACCTTCTTGTGAATATTGGCAATAAATCCTCCAAGATGCTGATGAGATCTTCTAGTTTGCACATGAGTCATAACATCACCAATAATTAGAGAAGGAGGATGATTTTTGATTGTAGAAGTGAGCACTCCTCCCTTAATAAGTGTGTTATCCTCAATCTCATCTTCCATGTTACCAATATCCTTTTCAGACTCTCTTCCATCATCACCTAAATGAACCTCTCCATTTCTGTTTGAAGGTTCACCTTGTTCAAAATTAACGGAAGAGAAAATATGGTCAAAAGATATGTCAACGCCTGGACCAAAGCTGTCAACGTTTGAGCCATCAATGCCTGAATTTGTCTTGTCAGTGCTAGAATTTCCTTTGTCAGCGCCTGAAAGATCATGCATGTTGTCAACTGCTCATACTTGGGGATCACCTTTTTCCTTTCTAGCAGCAGCAGCAGAAAATGCATCTGTCCATATGGGAATAGTAACATACTCAAGTATGGGTGCTGATTTGTCTGCTTGTGATCCAACCTCTTTATCAACCTGGTTACCTGAAACATCAACAACTGGTTCTTCCACAACATTTGAAGTTACCTTCACAATGTTTGGATTAGTAACAAGCATATAATTCAAAGTCCTAGATAGAGGTTCCAAGTCAAATAACCAATTTAGACCACTTTCAGGATCACTAGGTTTACTTTCTAAAAACCTGACATGTACCTTTTCAAGTATACGTTTTTCTTTCTTAAGGTAAACCATATATCCTCTACTCTGTACAGAATAACCCATGAAATAGCCTTCATCACCTTTAGCACTAAGCTTAACTAGGGCATCACTAGTATCCAACACAACTACATGACATCCAAAAGGTCTAAAAAACCAATATTAGGTTTCCTGCCCCAAAGTAACTCATAAGGTGTTTTGTTATGAATCTGGTTAACTAATGCCCTATTCTGAACATAACAAGCTGTATTCACAGCCTCAGCCCAAAAAGCAATGGGAAAGTGAGCATCAGCCAACATAGTCCTGGCTGCTTCTATGAGAGTTCTATTCTTTCTCTCAGCTACCCCATTTTGTTGTGGGGTTCTAGCTACACTAAACTGTCTAGTAATCCCTTTCTTGGCACAAAAGTCATCTAATAATTTATTTCTAAACTCATCACCATTATCACTTCTAAGCATCTTAACCTTATTACCAGACTTTTTTTCTATTTGGGTAATGAAGTTAATCAAAATATCAGCATTGTCACTTTTCAAAGCTAAAAAGAAAGTCCAATTAAATCTAGAAAAATCATCAGTGATGACAAAACAGTAAGATTTACCATTTAAGCTTTCTATATTAGTTGGACCAAACAAGTCCATATGCAGCAAGTGAAGTGGTTTAGAACTAGAGTGCACCTGTTTAGACTTAAATGAGACCTTGTGCTGTTTTCCTTTAAGGCATGCAACACAAGAGTGGTCATTGTGGAAAGCCTTTTCTGGCAAACCATCAACCAAACCATGTCTCACAAGTCTATTTATATTTTTAAAATTAATGTGCCAAAGATTACTCTCATCAACTGAAGCCTTAGAATATAGACATGACAGATTATTATTCATCCTAATTCCACTAAGATTCACATTATAAATGTCCTTATGCCTAGGTGTTCTATAATCAATGAATTTCTCATCTGGTATTTTAAAATCTTTGCTCAACACCAAGCATTAAGTATCAGTGAAAAGAACCTTATTTTTGTTATCACAAACTTGTGATACACTAAACAAATTATAGTCAAGTTATTTTACCAGAAACACGTTTTCAAAACGTAAATTGTTGGTGAGAAGAGTTCCTTTGCAAGTGATAGTTCCATATCCGCCTCCAAAGTAAACTTTGTCACCATCCTTATTGGGAGTGAAGTTTGTGAGATAATCTTCCTTCCCAGTCATGTGCCTAGAGCATCCACTATCCTAATAGCCATAATCATTAACCTGCTTTTAAATGCCCTGCACATAAAGAAAACAAAATTAGTTTTCTTTGAGAACCCAAGCCTGAGCAGACTTGGATTCATTTGGTTGTTCAACAAGAACAGACTTAGTCCTTATGACAACCCCTTGTTCATCCCTTTTTGGATTAAACACCCAATTAACCCCAACTGGTTTTGTTATGACCTTTGAAATATAATGAAATCTGTTACAGGTCATAGAAATCCCATATGAATTAGGGTTTTGGTCTTGCTTGGGTCTCCATGTCAAGCTAGAAGAAGCTTTAGACCCCTTTCCCTTTGGTTGCAAATATTTACCATTATTTGGTCTGGCAACGTTCCTGTCAGCGTTTAATGTGGTCTTGTCAACGCTGAAATTACCCTTATCAGCGTTGAACCTAGGGTTTGCTACAGGAACCCATTGTCTATTAGACCATGTATTGGTCTTCTGAAAAGGTCTTTTTCCATAAGTATTAGACCTTTTAGTAAAGAATGGGGTTGGTCTAACAACTTGTAGACTTTGCTGGACAAAAGGTTTGGGTTTGACAGTGTTAGACTTTTTGTCAGCGTTGACCTTTGAAGCATTGACACACTTATAGGCTAAATGTGAAAAACTTCCACAAGTATAACAGGCTTTTCTAGACATAACTCTAGGTCTAGAAGAAAAAAAACCTGTTCCATTATCACTAATTTGGCTTTTTGGTGACCTAGGTTTTCTATACATTTCTGCATATTTAATACTAGGTTTTCTATCAATGTTTAAGCCAAGGTTAATAGTCTTACCAGTGGTTCGGTTTGTCACCTTTATGGGTGTAGACTCATTTGGACTGTCACTAAGCATGCCACCCTTAACAAACAAGGTAGGGTTGGCTTTCTTCCATTGGTCCAAATCAGTCAACTTCTGCTTGTATTCCTCTACTGGGGTTAGAACTCTTGGTGGAGGAATAAATTCCTCTTCTTAGAGTTCTGGTATACCAGTCCAAGACAAGTCCTTTCTAGGAACACCATAGAAGTTCCCAGCAGGTGCTGGAACACCAGCATACTCTTTCATCCCAATCCTAGTCATATCCCTAGAATCCCTTTGTTCACTGACACATTTTTCTAGGGTTTGTGAGGCTTTATCAAATCTCTGAATCTTAAGATCTACATTATCTTTATTTTTGATAGCCTCATCTAACTTAGCCTGAAAAGCAATGTTGGCTCTTTCCATGATGTTTCTAATCTCAACACTAGCATTTAAATCATGAGTTAAAATATTGATTTGATCTTTTAGGTCAAACTTCATTTTCTTATACTCAGCTACAATCTTTTCAGTTTGAGTAAGAGCAAGTTGATAGTCAGACAACTTGCATCTTTCATTAACTACATCTGTTTTCAATTTTCAAACTTCTTTGTTAAGTTTTTTAGTGTTTAGACGACAACCCTTACTACAAAATGCATCATCATATACCTCACTGTCTGATGAAGATGAAGAGTGTGTCATGAGAGCATAGTGAACATGATCTTCTTCTTCCTTCTCTGCAACCAAAGCTTTGTTCTCTTCCTCATCCTTGGCTAAATAGCTCCAATCCCATCCAACACCATCAATATCTTACATGGCAACCATAGCTTTGGAGTCCTGAGCCTTGATGATTTAGCTTGAGGGTTTTCCAACATCAGATCTTCTTGGAGATCTGCATTCTCTCATAAAGTGTCCCATTCGATGACAATTATAACACTCAAACTTGGATTTATCAAATCCAGCAGTGTCCTTAGCATTAAAAGTCATCTTCTTCTTGAATCTTCGGTTCCATCTATTTGCTCTTATACTTGCAAGAGCCATATTCCACTTTATGTCCATCTCCTCCAAATGCTCATCACTAGTTTGCTCAAGGTCCTCATATATAATCACTGAACCAGTGGGCAATAAAGCAATGTATGCACAAACAGTATCTAGATCAATACCAGCAGGCTTGACTCTTAGAGAGTCAACATTGTATGTGTCAGCGTCTGAATGTGAGGCGTTGACAAGGCTTGATCCAGCGTTGACACAAGTTGATCCAGTAACGGGGTGCATGTATGACTCCTTTTGATCAAATTGACCTTCACTATGTGAGAAGAAGGCCATATTTCCATTGGTAGAATTGCTTCCTTGATCGAAAAGAGTTTCATTCTCTACCAGCCTCAGTTTATTGTAAACATCATCAAAAGTAGAACTTTTATGAGTGTTATTAGCAATTATAGACCTTGCTTCAATCTTCCATACATCACCAAGACTTTGAAGAAAAGTGGTGATGATATCAACATCACCAAGCACTGTTCCCATAAAGGACAGCTTGCTTGTGATGTCTAGAAGTCTGCTTCTCAATTCACTTAGCTTTTCATTGGGTTGAGCTTTGAAAACAACATACTCATGCAAAAGTTGCTTCTTTTTCTCTTGTACAGTATTAGCATTACCACCATAAGCAACTTCAAGGGCTTCCTAAAGATATTTTGCAGACTCATAGCTTCTATATTTGTGCTGATTTTCTTGTCCCAAAGATAGTTTGAGAATGCTTAGGGTTTTCATGTCATTCCTTCTCTTTGCTATGTCCTCAGATGAGACAGCTCTACTATCTTCAGGTTTTTCTTTTCGATCCTCTTCAGTAGAGCCTTGAACATTTGTTCTTTGTAAGATGGCAGCTTCAATCTTTTGAGCTTTATTGAATGTGTTTCCATATTTAATAATTTCCCATAGGGTGTAGTCATGGATTTGAAGATACTGTTCAAAGTTAAACTTCCACAGCTCAAAATTGTCTGGGTCTAGCATGGGAATCTTGATGTTGGGGGTTGAGGAGGAGGAGGAGTTTAACTCTGGGGTAGACATGGTGTTTTTAGGGTTTCTATGAAAATTAGCGTTTTTGGCGATTTACGGTTTTTGTGTTCTTTCGATCAAAGTTTCTCAACAAGCTCTGATATCACTTGTTGATCCCAAACTTAGATCGATTTAGCTTGTGTAGACGAGATTAAATCAAGTTAAACACTTGGAGAAACTTTGTTGTGTATAAAACAATTTAAGTATTATGCGGAATTAATACTCAAACAAGAACACACAAACGATGTAAACCAAACTTTCACTTGATTGATAAAACAAACTTGCGTACAATGAAAGTGTTAAAACATATATGAAACCTAAACCTAAAGATCTCCTTTTATAGACATAAGGAGCCTTGTACAAGAGTCTACGTATCAGCTATTTTAGGTAAAGATAAATATAAGAAATACATTGTTGATCATATCTTTACTAGAAACAAACTAGAAACATAATACGTGTAGACTAAGTCTTCTATCAGTGCTTGACTTCTTCTTATCAACGCTTAACTACTTCCTGTCAACGCTTGTCCTGTCAACGCTTGATTTCTTCTTAACAACGCTTCGATTGCTCTTGTCAGCGTCCAAGTGTACTGGATACATTTTATTCCCAACAGCAAGTATACCCTTTCGTTCGTAGTATAGTTTTGTAGTGGTAAGCCAGGATCGTTCGTAAGGACTTAGTTTTGTTTTGGTAATCATTATAACAATTGAAGATAGAAATGATTGAGATTTAATAACAATGATAACAAGTATGAATAATATGGGATAGTTCGTATGAATTCAAGATGATGATAATTATGATCGTTATATTGTAAGGTATGTAAAGAGTGATAATCTTTTTTCGTCAAAATGAAGTTTACACAATTCACTTGGTTTGATTCAAGACTAAGGTTTGATTAAGCGACTAAGGTTAGAAAGTTCTTTTTTATAATAAAAAGTGGCATAATAATAACGGGTTGAATATATATATTTAGGTCGTTATCACCATTTCATGTAAGGGCTAACGTACTTGCTTGTCCTCCTTGCTTTTGTGTCTGTTAGTTGATATTGGGACACATGTTTATTTTCTTATTTTCTTAGATTTAATTACCAGTGCATAACATAATTCAACAAATCATGTTCTTCAGTAATTTTGTGAACAAAGATATTATAATCTATTTGATTTAGTGAATAGATGTTAGAAAAACCGTTTTTAAATTTCATAAAAGATCCATTAAGAAAATACTGAAACAACCTAGTTTTTAATAAGAAATTAAAAAAAAATCTAAATTGACCAAAAATTTTAGTTCATATTTTTTATGTGCAAAGAAACCCCTTTGATATTTTGATTGGAAAGAGAATATGAATTAATGGTCTTTTTATGTCTCATATGTCAACATGCTTATTAATTAAAAATTGATGTATGATACACGCTCCTTTCAATTAGTGGTGCCCTTTAATTGTCTTATTGTCATGTGTGAATCACATGCACAATAGTTTTTTAATTTGGCAAACGTAAGTCGAAAATCATAATCAAGGTTTTTGGGTTGTTTGACCAAGTGATCAAAATCACCATTGTGTAAAGATGAGATATGACAAAAAACAACATTTATTTGTTAAAATATCTCAGGTGTTTCTTTAGTTAATCACAAGTTTATATATTCATTTAGACACCAAAAACAATATCTATTTGTTACAAAGTTTTGCACATCCTAATTCATAATGCATTTGACGACTTTTACTTACTAGCCTTTGATAAGCAAAAGTTGTTTTCTATTCAACCGGTCAGGGTCAACTCTTCTTTGATAAGGTATCCATTATGCGCATTCGATAAGTAAAAGGTCATATTAATTGAGCTTTATAAGATATTGTTATCTTTTTTTATGCATGTTCTAGCACATATATAACCTAGCTTCCTTTATTACATCCTAATGAGAAAAGACACGACGATGAGCTTCGAGGCTAATGAGGTTCGGGTAAATTTGAATACCGGTGAGTCTATTCGGGTTAGGATCATCCCTAATATCCGAATATGAGTAAAATGGTTATAAAATTGCTTGTTCATACTCGTTTGGATACATAATTTTTGAAAATCATTAGTAATCTAAAAAAAAGAAATTATTTGGGTGTTGATCGTAAGTGAGGTCAAGGCTAAAGTAACGTACCGAACTCGAGATTATTTGAATTCTTGTTGGTCGGGTAGGTCTATTCGGGTTAGGATCATCCCGAATTTCCGAATAACTGTTAGGCCCTATTTCTATTGAACTCTGATTTTAATAAAATTCTCGTATGGTATATTCTATAAAACGTCTCTTTTGAGGTCGGTTTCTATGGCTGTGTGTGATGTACTATGAAGTAACACCTAATGTTTATATTCTGATGCGTTATGAATTGGGGTGTTGATGAGACCGCAATTATACATGGTCTCATCATCCAAAACGGACTTTAAATGCACAAAAATGTCATAATATACCGTAAAATATACTTGTGTTTGTACAATATGTATATTAGGTATGTATATCGTGAAAAAGACAAAAATATCACAAGAATCAAGAAAAAATAAACACGGGAAACGAAGCCGCACAAAGAACCAGACCCGAGTCTTGAATTTCAAAGAAAGACCTTCAAGTTTTGAAGATTTTCAAGATTGGTCCCTCATCTTTGAAGACTTGTCACAAATCAACCTACAAGAATCATTTATACAAGAAAGACCCATCAAGTTTCAAGACATGTCAAGAAATACCCTTAAAGTTTGGTCAAAATTACAAAAGAAGCCATTATGATAAGTTGCAAAGTTAATTGTGCCACATGTCACAACTTCATCAAAGTATTAAAAAAGGAAATGTGGAAAATATTATGCGAAGAAATTTGTGATGGTTTTTATATAGTTGAGGAGTCATACGTGGAGAAAACAAACCCATATCCACCAAAAAAACCCGACCAAACCCAAAAACCCAACCCGACCACATCAGACTCTACTAACCATTTATTATTAGTAAACCTTTTTGAAAAATGTTTATTAATTCTAAACACGTGCCCAACAAGAGTTTAGCTCCAAAATCGGATCTACAACTTGTTTTTAACCCACATAAATCCTAATTTCAAAATCCTATTAACCCAACGAATTATCCTGAATGAAATGCAGATTTACAATTGATAAAAGCCAAAACCATCCCATGTGTTTCGTTTATCTTCTACTCCTCCCCAAGACCCACAAGGGGCTCCCCTGCACCAATGGGGGAGCGTTTTGGCTATGTGACAAAAGTGGCATAAGATCCTAAGGTTCAGCTCGGATTACTTGGTCTCCGAAGTGACAATGAACGATCCCGATTCATCTTGGCAGGGTGGCATCACATGTGCTATGACAAAGGACTCACAAGATCAAAATTTGACCAAAACAAAATTCAAATTGAAGGACAGCAATGAAATTTCATCAACTAGGGTTTCTAGTTCTTCTTTATAATTCTAGAAGCAATGAAAGCCTATATAATGCACCTTAGACTTAGTTTAGTTTTTTTTTCTTGGTTTTTCATTTAAAATTTGCAATTCCCTTTTTCTGTTAATGAAAAAAAGTTGGTAAAATTCTGTGAAGTCCAAGTTCCATTTCTATCTTCTTGTTATAGGTTTGAAGAATCACTTGAATCTTGTAATCCCTTTTTCTTCCATTGTTGAAGAATAGTTGATCTAGATAATTGATTCTCAAACCATTTTTTATTTTACTTATTTTCAATCCGTATCACAAAGGTTTTCTAAAGGTTTTGTTTTAGTTTTCTGAGTTTAAGTAACCAAAAGGGTCAAATAGGCTTGAGTTTGGGTTTGAGTTGGATCATATACCATTGATATCCCTAAGATATCAATCAAGGGGAAGTGAGGGCTCAGACTTGGGTAACAAACCTTGTGGGGTTCATTGTTACTTAATCTTGCCCTTTTTTCAATCATTGTTCAAAGATCTTTTAAGAAAAAGATAAAATTTGGACTTTTCTATTTGTTGTGACTTACTGTAGCAAGATCTTTGGATCTTGTTACTTGAGTTTTTTCTTTTGTTCACAGGATTAGAGGCTTGTGTTTGTTAAGCTAACACATAAGCTCAAACATCCAAGGTGTGGATTGCACACCTTGGAGGTTTGTTTTTCTCTCCCTTCTCATTATTTTGTCAAAAATTCATGTGTATGTGATTCTAGGTTGCATGTTGTTCCGATGTTTGAGTGCTATTAAATGATATTTGGTTGTTAAATTTCAAGTTTGAAGTATTTGCATCATATTTATTTTGATAAAATCCCAAATTAGTGTCTGTGAGTGGTGTTTGGTTTAGAGGATTATAAGATTTGTAGGTGACAGTTGGATCTATTACGTTAAATTGGAAACTTTGGTCTTAATCTGTGGTCTTAAATAGAGTGTTGGTTTAATATGGTATTAGCTAAAACAAAGTTTGGTTGTTTCACTTGAAATTGCATAAACTAGCAAAACCAACAGATCCAATTTGTGGCCTTGATTAAGTGTTTTAAAGTTTGATTTTTGGCACACAGTTAGATTTTAGGCTCAATTTGATCTGCAATATCTGGTCTGTGAAAAAGGTAGCTTGTAGTAGCTTTTATGAGCTTTTGAAATTCACCAAATTGCATATAAACTGTTCTTACCTGAGAAAACTGTTGTCCGATATATGATAATAATAATAGGGTTTTTTCTCTGGTGCGTTCTCGGACAAAAGGGGAAAATTCTCTATAGTGCTGTTTTTTGATCTGCTTATTTTTGGCTTATTCTTAGCTTGTGCTTGTGTGCTTTTTCGCCTGATATTGACTCCCCACAACTCACTGGTTGAGGGGGTGCCTTTTGTTCCCAATAAAACCCACAAACAAAGAAGAAATGAGCCAAAAAGGCTTTTCTGGCTGTCTACACTATCAGTGGGAACTCCTTTTCCCACTGATCCTAGCCACTACTAGTAAAAATTACCAATAATAAGTTGTTTTGACTTTTCTGGCTTATTGGATAAGCTTATATGTTTTTTCTTATTTTTTGATAAGTGGTTTACATCTGAGTAGATTTTTAAAAAGTGGTTTTTCATTTTTCTGACTTTTCTTTTATTTATTATCATTAAATTTAGTTAAATATAGTTTTTAGTCAATTAAAAATAGATAAAAGTAGTTTAAAAGTCTGAAGAAAAGAAAAATAGTTTTTAGTGTTAAAAAATAATATATTTTAGTTTAATTTAATTGTAATCCGTCATTTTCTTTTATTCTTTTTCAATGTTGTCAATATTAAAAAAAAAAACATTAACAATTTGACACACACTTTGGTGAACGATCTTTTTGTACACGGTTTTGATAAACCGCGTCCGTTTATACGCGGTTTCGTAAAGGTGTGTGAGTAAAATGGTTATAAAATTGCTCGTTTGGATATATAATTTATGAAAATGATTATAAAAAAGTGATATGGGTGTAAGGGTAAATTGATACCCGACCCTGTTTGAATAATGGTTGGTAGGATTCGGGTGAACCGGATTTGGTTATAAATAGAGAAGCGGGGTCTCACAAAATAGAGTAACGGCTAGAAAACGTAGTCCCCAAGTATTATTTCATCTTCGATATAACTTGAAATTTGAAGTGGAGAAATTAAGTAGTTGTAATCAAGGTATGTTTTTTTTTTGCATGTTTCTCCATATATAAAGATTGATTCTTGTTTATGTTTCTCTACGTACTAATTAGCTAGGGTAATTACATGTTAATTACTAGTACTGGGTTTTCTTTAAAGATCGACTGTCTTAATTTTGGTTTTGCATGGTTTATAATCCAATAATCTTTGATTCTTCTTGTTCACATTTTGAAATTGGTTTTCGTTTCGTTAATTGAAATTAACTTCTTCTTCTTCTTCTTCTTGTTGATCGATCTTGGGTATATATACTTACTTGTTTCGTGGCTCCACTGATGATGATGATAGTTTGTTAATTTCCTATTAAAACCTGGTTTCATTAATGTTTTTTACATTTGATTTCATTCTTCTTAAAAAGGATGGATAGGATGTTTTTATGACACTTAATTAATTAATGTTTCTGTACGTGAGGTCTCATATCTCTTTTTGATTTCATCTCTTAATTTGTTGTACGTACGTCCATGCATGTTTTCATTTCTTTGCCTGCCTTTTCTATAACAATGCAGATACCATGGACATCCGTCTTAAGATTGCGTGCACAGGAGAAGACGCCGGCCCTTTTCAAGTTCACAGAAATGATACTATCGATACTCTTAAATCTATGATCGAGCAAGAGTCACTTATCCCCCGTGGTATGCAGCTGCTGTTAACCTCCCATGGAAATCACCTCTTCGATACCACCAGGACCTTTGACGACTATGGCATCTCTAATCATGAGACCCTCTTGTTTGTTATCACTGGAACAGTTCAGGTTCGTGTATTCTTGATCCATGCTGCCAGGACTATTACTCTCGAAGTTGACCTGTGTGATACCGTTGATACACTGAAATCTAAGATTCATCATATGGAAGGAATTCCTCCTATCAATCAGTTGCTGACGATATTGACCGACAGTAAGGATGAACTCAAGGGCAATTGCCCCATTTTCAAAATCCCTCATGCTGATACCATCTACCTTCACATTCCACCTATGCGTATCAGTATCATGTTCGTTCCTACTAAAGAATGTATATCTCTAAAGGTCATGGAGACCGACACCATTGACTATGTGAAGGCCAAAATCCATTCAAAGATCCGAGTTCCTATTGACAAGCAGCGGGTGCACTCTTTCCAGTACTACTTCTTAGAACATATGCCATTCAAGGGCAACCTTACCCTTGCTGACTGTAATATCAAGAATTGTGACACGCTATATTGTGATATCGTGAAGGATGACTCGATCAACAGCATGCATATTTCACCTGTATCATCTGAATTGTTGACAATCTCAGCAATCTTAATAAATGGAAAAACTGTTTGTATCGAAGTCAACCCCTCGGTCACAATAAGTTGCTTAAAATCGCTGATTGAAGCTAAGGAAGGTCTTCCCCCAAACGAACATATGTTTTTTTTGAATGGAATGCAGCTTAATGAGGACCTTATCCTTAAGAACTTTGAGCTCCCCGTTGAACCCACCCTCTATTTGTTGCCTATTTTTCCAAGAGCAAAGCTTCAATTATTGGTCAAGATGTCGAGTGGAAAGACCATAGTAATGAAAGTCAGAAACACGAATACAGTGGGCCATTTGATTGCTAAGATACAGAGAATGGAAGGTATTCCTGCAGAAAACGAGCATAAGCTGGTGTTTCACAAAGAGCAGCTTGATAAAGACTCAAAAATTTGTGAATGCAACTTGATTTGGAGCTCCGTTCTATGTTTTGTACCAACTAGGGAAATGATGCAGATAGCAATTAAGACGTTGAGTGGTAAAAACACAATATCTATGGAAGTTGAAAGCTCTTATACCATTGGCCGCTTGAAAGCCAAAATCCTAGATGAGGAAGGCATTGAATTTTTTGAGAATCTTAATCTGGAATTCAGTGGTATACAACTACAAGACAATTTTACTCTTTCAGATTACAACATCCACAAAAATTCTACCTTGCAATTGGTTCGCCGTCTATGAATTGGTGGTTATCAAGCCTCTTTTTGTTTTATAACCATAGTGTAATTGATGTATGACGATTTACTGAAATTTTACATATACTTTCCCACTTGAATGTCAATTGAATCATAGTGAGTTTACTATTGCAGGTTTGATGACTTTAGGTAATTAGTACTACTTTTTGCTACTTTGACTTCTGAAGTCAAACATATCAGTTGCTGCTTTTTGCTACTTTGGGTAACGAGCTTATCTTGCCATAAAACGCATGCTTATTTTGTAAAAACTCAGATTTATATAGAGTAAAGACTAGTACATGTATGCTTATGTAGCTACAGGAGTGTTTGGCATTATGCCAATTGTACCCGCTTTAACTTCCTATGGGTCGAAATGTGTTTTCCGTTTTTGTAGAGTTTTTATTATGTTATAGACTAGCTATGTACAGTTTTGTTTAGTTTAAGCTTTTGAAAATATGGAAAGTGCAGAAATTTAAGCTAAAAAAAGTGCAGGTCAGAGACTATACGGCAATATGGTTTAACACATACAGCCGTATGCTCTCAAAATCCTAGACAGAAAATTGGCAGAATCTGTGAAATGAGCATACACCCATATGATAAACTGCATACGGCCATATGATACAATGAAAAAAAGAAATTCTAGTATGGGTGTTTCATGTAATCGGAAATCATACATTTCTCATCAAGCTGCTTTCCAGAAATGAAACTTGTATTCAAAATAAAACAAAACTAATCAAATCAAACCCAAAACTAACATGAATTGATATATGTGTTTACTATTGCAGGTTTCATTACTGTTCTACTTTGACTTTGGAAGTCAAACCATATGTCATTGTTTTGAATGTAAGCAATCGACAATTGGACGATTTTTATCATCGACCAAAAGACTGAGGGTGTATTCATTGCCTATGCCGTAGTAAGCTAGTGTACGACTGTCATCGAGCTGCTTCCCAACCAATAAAAAGGTCAGCTGATCCAAGGGAATGTTACCAACCTTGTTTCTCATTCTGGTTGGCGTCGCAATATTCTACCTCAAGTCTCGTGGTCTTCGATCTAGAAACGGCGGTTCTCCTAACTAATACAACGACGTATTCCTCTGATCACGCACAAGATGGAGTGTTGGATTCGTTCCGGATGTAGTAGTCATGCAGCAAGGGTAAAATCGTCCTCAAGTTCCTCTTCAGGAAAGAAGAGCTTCTGCATGCATATAGGAATATGTAGCTTACGCTGGATCTGCATTTTCACATCCATGATGGTGCCGGAAATTACTATTATGAATGTTGATGAGAAATGTATGATTACATCAAACGCCCATACAAGAATTTAGTTTTTTTTCTTTCGAGCATATGGTCATATGAAAATTATCACATGGCTGTATAGTCACTCACACATGTACACCTTTTAAAGGAATACGGCTGTATAAAATAAACCATATGGTCGTATGTTCCCTTTAGACTACTATTATTCAAACAACAAAAACAAAAAAGCTACAAACAAAGGTGTCCGAGTTTTCAAAATTGAGACGATTATAAATGTCGGACCCGAAAAAACAAAAACCACAAAGAGCTTACAAAAAAAAAAACTAATATGAAAATGCACTTAAGTTAGAGTGTATTTCCAATCAGGTATTCAAATTTTATTTTATTTTGTACATAAAAGATATCAACTTTCTTTTTTGACCAATGTAAGTTTTTTTTTTTTTTTTTATTTCATCTTTCATAAGATTTATGTGGTTTTCCCAACATCTATTCACTAAATCAATGGTGAGAGATTCTCATTTAAGTCCTCTATGATTTATCCAACATCTATTCACTAAACCAATGGTTTTTCCAACATGCCGTTAAATTACGTGTATGAACACACGTTTAAGTCCTCTATGGTGCGTCGAAGAATTTTGTTGGCATGAGGGTATTGTGAGGTATATTGTGTTTATGTTTGTATACGAGATCAGTAGCCTTATTAAAGTTTGAGTAAGAAATTGTACCATGTGAGTTGACGGTGGTCACTGCTACACTCAGTCGTGTTCGTCGGTTAAAAACATCGTCACAGTTTTAACTTTCTTCAATAAAAAAGTCATGTCCGTCAGATTATGCGGATTCAGAATCTTGAACAGTGTGGCACACGATTTGCTAAAAAGGTGTTAACATGAGTTATAAGCTGTAATTTTTAAATAAAAGTGTTTGATATATTAGTTGTTGATTGTAAAATTAAGATGTAAAAAACTTAAAATAACATATTTAAATAAGTTAAAATATAACTACAGGATATATAGGAATTTACAGCTTTAAAAACTCTTAACAATTAAAAAAGTTTTATAAAAACTTTTTATTTTTAAGCTACTTGTTTAAAGTAAAAAACAAATAGCTCATAAATATTGTTCTGTCAAATAGAGCTATTAAATTATTATTTTTTTAAGCTAACAACTCTAAAAATGTTTCAAAACAACTCTTACTAAACATAGCATATGTGTTATTCCCTAGGTATTTACATTTTACACTATTAAAGTAGTGTAAGAGTAATAGTAGTAAAAGCCAAATAGTACAATATAATTATTAAAAACACTATTCATCGTCTTCATATTCTCGATTTTTATTTTCTTTTTCAAAACCACCACTAATATCTCAAAAACTAGTGTAGCACTTTCAAAACACTAAAAATAAACACAAAAAATTACAGTTCATCTTTATCTTAATTTTTTTTTTGAAAACCATTAAAACTAACTTAATACACTTAAAATTAAAAGTATAAATTATTTTAAAATATAAATGGGCTAAAAAGCTAAAATCTACGAATTTGAAAGAAAAAAAGTTATTCGGTCAAAAAGCCCAATAAGAAAAATACTTAACATAGAATTTTACAAGGACTATTTTCTTGAACTTATAAAACTACAACAAAAAGAATTTCTGAAAAGATTTAGATTAAGAAAGAAATAAGCAAAAAATGTTTTCATATAATGACAAAGTAGTTAGGTTTAAGACAACTACAAGCATTTGTGCTAAAACTTTGCAAGGAAGTTTGAAATACGTTTATAAAGACTTTTCCAAAAAGAAAAACACAATAAGCTCACAAAAAAAGTAGTAAGGAAAGAATAAGCACTTAGAGAAAATAAGAAAAAAGGTGTTCGCTAGTAAAACTTAAACAAAAAAGCAACAGAACTCCTAGGGTACAAGGACAATGCGTAAAAAGTTTGAAGCAGGAACAAAAATTGTTGTCCGACTAAATTCAGCTAAACGATTTAATAAGCTGTTGATCAGATTATTATACAAATAGGGAAATTAAAATGTGATAAAATAAAGAGATAACAAAGAATAAATGAAAATGTCCTGATGGCATGGATTCGAGTCCCATGTTTTGCACTGTTTGGAATTTTTGTTTTGCATATTGTTTGGACTTTTTGAACAGTCGGCTAGTCCTTGGTTCATAAAAAATAAAATTAAAATACTCAAACAAAGAGATCACAAGCACAAGCAGACATAAACAATATAAACTATGCCTAAGGATGAACAGTTAATAAGAACTGGAGGCATAACTATGAGATTCTACCTTGAATTAAAAAAAATTAAAAAGCACTATAATCCAGTCTTATGCAAAACAAAATAAAACCTACAAGAAAACTACTTGAATCATGAAAATCAAATTCTAAAACCTAAATTCAAAGAGAAAGGGTTGCTCGTGTATTATGTACTCACTTTGGTCATAAGAGGCCAAAGTGTATGCATAGATTGAGACTTAAAGTATTGCTAGCCTATTAGACCTACCAGATAACTAATTATATTAGATAGCATGTGAGATTCAAGCAGACATAACAATAACAAAAAATTAACACAAAATTCTAAGTCGTATTGATTTCTAACCACAAAAAACGAAAACTAAATAACATTTAGATTTTTTTTAATGATTCTAAGTGAAACAAAAACTGAAAACCACTACTACTAACCTCACAAACAATAAGAAATCAAAACTTAACCCTAAACCTAGCTATTGATATTCCACCTACTAGTGTCAAACATAGGATAAAAACTGAAATTGAGATTTTAACAAAGGAATAACGTAACTAAAGAATAAGAATAGTGATAAAGTGCATAAAACTAAATCAAACAATTAAATAAGCAAGATAAACAACTATTTAAGTAGTTAACACATAAGCAAATCAAACCATCTATAGCAAAATAAATAGGAGTGAAACTTAAGTGAAACAAAAATTTACTAATGTTCCTTAGTAGCTCAACCTTGAATCTCAAATCAGCTTCTTTTCATCAACAAAGCTATAAGAGTTATAAACCAGCTTATGCTTAAAAGCTTTAAGCTCAAATCAAAAAATTGAGATATTAAAAACAACTGAGATCTTCTAACAACAACAAATCTTTAAACACCTTCAAATCCACTTGTCACATAAACATAACCCTTTGATGAGCTTATTATCAGAAATTCATTAGGTAGCCTATGCTAAAGTTGATTATTAGGTAAATGATGATTTTGAAAATGTAATCGAAAAAACTTGGAAAAGTAAGGTGCAATGATATGTAAAAGTTGAAAACATGTAAAAATAAAGCTCATAAGCCATGTATAAAGGCGTATGTCAATAAGCTTTGGCACAAGCTTATGGAACATTAGATAGAAAAAAGAATCGTGATTTGAGAGAAATTAAAACCAAGACATATAATTAAAGACATGTTAACGTTAACATAGATTTGCTGGAAAAGTAAAAATTTCTTTTGAACGGCGGAATTTTATAAAAACTAGGAAAAGCTATAAAAAGAGATACTTAGAAACAATGATAGCTACGCGGTTTTGCAACCAACCAACCCTATTAAATTAAAACTTGAGATTTATAGATGAAATCCATAGAAACGATTGAGAAACAATGGAATCCCAAAGCAAATATTTTCTTGGAGTAGGGTTCGAAAAGATCAAAAGCTTCTGAAAAAGCCAAATATACCACATGAGGGTCCCCCTACTCCTTCAAGAACCAACCTCACCATGTTTGAGACATGTAGAAATGAAAGCCACTCGAACCAATCTAAAATATTATCAAAAACCGGAATATCCAAGTTCCACCATCTCGCCATCAAAGGCCACAAATCCTCCTTGGCCATATCACAAGAGTAGAGCACGTGGTTAACCGTTTCAACATCATCTTGGTAGATGGAACATAAAACCGAACCCACATCAATACCTTTCCTATCTAGATTTACCCTAGATGGGATCTTGTTAAGCATTAATCTCCAAAGAAAGATATTAATTTTAATAGGAATGAAACGGTTCCAATTGGTTGCATATATATAAACATCTAACGTATGATCATCAACCAACGAACGCACACTTGCAACCGGAAACCCAACGGAGGCGTTTAGCGACCACTTCCAAGAATCACGGTTGTTTGAAAGCAAAACATCACCAATTGTTAAAGTAGATTCACTATAAACACGGGTATAAGATCCGGAGGTCGGGGAGGATAGAAGTGTTGTTTAGCCATGGTAGAGAGAGAAACAAGTAAGAATAAAAGTGTGTTTATTCTAGTGAGAGAAAGACAAGAAATAAAATGGTAAGCCTCACCCCTCCATGGAAGTATGGAGGGGTTTATATAGCACGGGACTTGGACTTTACATATGACAATATTAGTCCCTGCAAGTCCCGGCTATGAAACTAATATAATTCCGTTAGTCGCACATATTTTAAGGCTAACAATCTTCCCCCAATGTGGTGACATAAGGAATTACTTACAATGTTCCTAACAAATGCAAATACAACAAGAATATGACAGTATTAAGTTTGCTTCCAATGTTGAGGGTGACACCGTTGTCTTCAAGTCTTCTAGAAAAACTTATACCCCAGTTTGAATCCTCTTTGTCTTTGCTTGTTGAGGAACCATTGTATCATGTATGAACTGGATTAACTTCCCCCCAATTCATACCACATGTCTTGAAAAGCTTTCTTCATAGACTTCTTTTTGACGAAGCTTATGAATCAGCTTCCCCCCAAACCAATATCCCTCTCTTGAGCAGAACCTGTAGCTTGAGCAATCTTCTATCTTTGACATTTAAAGTGCACAACGGAATTTTGTAGAAGAAGAAGCAAACCACACCAAGTAACTACTATCTTGACATTTTTGGTCTTCATGATTATGTGTTTGGGGGAACATGTAAGAAATCAACAACAAATCTTCTCACGCTTGTAGAATACTTCCCCCTGGAAGTCGAACTAAGTACTCCAGAGTGGGAATTAAGCCTCCAAAGTACACGTTCTTCCCCCATGATGGTGACGAACTCTCGGAAGCATCATCTGACGTGTACGGTCAAAATCGCGAGATGTTCTTGTCAAAAGTATGATGGTGACGAACACTCAGAAGCATCATCTGACGTGTACGCTCAGAATCTCGAGATGTTCTTATCAGTAGTAAGGTTGTTAAGAACACTCGAAAGCATCATCTGAACTGTACGCTCAGAATCGCGAGATGTTCTTATCAGGAGCAAGATGGTTAAGAACACTCGGAAGCATCATCTGACGTGTACGCTCAGAATCGCGAGATGTTCTTATCAGGAGCAAGATGGTTAAGAACACTCTGAAGCATCATCTGATGTGTACGCTCAGAATCGTGAGATGTTCTTGTCAAGAGTAAGGTGGTTAAGAACACTCGGGAGCATCATCTGACAAGTACAATCAGAATCGCGAGATGTTCGTGTCTGAAGCATAAATCTTTGTTGACATTTTGTAGCTCAAGTTGCTCGTGAGAATTGTTTGCTGATCACATCTCTACTCTTGTACTCTCTGGCTAAACTTATCAACCTCGTATTCTTTCGGCTATTTGTAGTGACCACTGATGAAGTAAACCTGATATTCCAAACTTGAAACTGAAGTACAATCTCCCAAATTTGTTACTTACGCTTAGCATTTGAGTTGATTGACGAACGGTGCAGAGAAACGTCTCTTAGTACCTTATACATAAAAGAAGAGATAATTATAAGATGTAAAACACCTCTTGAAATACCCACAACTATAGATGAGTGTGACATTAAGCACTACAACGTAACTCCTTAAGTGATAGTTGTCCATGTCGTCGACCATCCACCCCTTGACATTGGAAACTAGATAAATCAAGTCCCAATCATAAATGCTGAAGCGAATCATCAATCGATAGAATTGGGTGAAAGAGGCTCGATGATGAACTGAGTAGACGCCTTCGTGATATTCCACTTCACCTTCAAATAATGAATATCAAATCCACTTCGTAATCACTTGAGATTACATTGCTCCGAATACTAGCCGTTTTGACAATTTCAGTGAATCTTAAAGGATCGTTTTGGTGTTTGTTTGTTTTTGTCTTCGTGTTTGTTGTGTTTGTTGATGTGTTTGAGTGATTGTCGTTAACTAGGGAACAAACTACGACTAGAGAATGAGAAGTCGTCAATGTCGTTTAGCTAACTTTACTCTGAAGCCCCAATCAATCATATACCCAACTGATGCGCGGATCGACCTAAAAATTTTGTCGTTTAAGCACTTTCGGTCAGAAATATAACGGGTAGCCGACATAAAAGATATGTGTTCAAAAGTTCCTATTATTCGTCCTTGGCCCACTGTCGTTTAACATTACCCAAAAAATACATATCTCCTTATGCTTCATATATTGAGTCCATCCCATTATCAACTTCACATTCCAACCCATCATTTAACCCGATCCATGAATCAGTATATAACACCATGAAACCCTAGTAATTAGGAAACCTAATTACACATTGTAACATCAGCCGCTATTACTCACTTATGGTAATCTCCGCCCCATCTCTCGTAAACTCAGTCAACAAAAATACCAGATCAAGATCCAGACTTTATCAATCAAAACCAATCATCTACCATGCTCATTAATCCACGAAAATCACAATACATCAACAAAAACCCACTGACCCTATTTAGTTCGATAAGATAGGTTCAAGATTAACAGTGGCTTCAAGATCTTATGATGGGTCTCGGGTAGGTTGTTTGGTGTAATGATTTGTGATTATCAACTTTTTTTAGTTAATTAAACGAATCAAGGTCAGACCATAACATATTTGTTATGTGTCTACCTTTAATTTCGAAAATTGAATGAAGCATAGCTTGACATTTGATCTATGATGATATAATGTTTTGTGAAAGATCTGTGAAGATCGAGGCTAGCATGTCGCTACACGAATGGATATCAGAGATCTTTCTTTAATGAGTCTAGTTGATGTTGGAGATGGAGTTTAGATGGGACGATGGTATATGATATAGAGTGGTTTGATTGTTGATGATGTTGAATTGGTTTGAAACAGTTTTAAGGTCTCGGTTTAACACTACAACAAAATCAAGGGTTAGGGTCGAAAATTTCGACCCTAAATACAAAGGGTATTCGACCCTAAATTTTAGGGTCGAAATATTCAACCCTAACTGCTCGACCCAAAAAATTTGACCCTAAAAAACTAGGGTCGAAATACCCTATGTAATTTAGGGTCGAAAAAATGGGCCCCGCCACTTTTCAGCAAAGCTTTTGACCAAAATTTAGGGTCGAAAGCCTTTGTAATTTAGTGTCGAAATTTTCGACCCTAAATAATATCCACGTGTAATTTAAAAAACATTGTGAAAACGTTTTTTTTATTTATTAAATTAGGGTCGAAATTATCTTTCAATTTTAGGGTCGAAAATTTCGACCCTAAATATTATCCACGTGTAAATTAAAAAAACATTGTGAAAACTTTTTTTTTTACTTTAATAAATTAGGGTCGAAATCTTTTTCAAGTTTAGGGTCGAAAATTTCGACCCTAAACATTTTATATCGATTTTTTTGCAGAAATCATGTGTGCAGGTATGGTTTAGGGTCGAAAATTAGGGTCGAAATTTTCGACCCTAAGACTTAAGTTATTACACAAAATAAAAAGTCTAAAACCAACAACAACTCCTAATCTGAATAGTCCCCAGCCTGATCATCATCCCCCTCATCATCCCCCTCATCAGCATCCGAGTTAATTAGATCATTATCGGACATGTTGTTGGCATTCTCAAGATCTTGAGCCAACTCGTCGACGGTCCGAGTATCATTTTGATGAGGATTTAGGCTGACGGTATAGTTGGGACTTTCCCGAGAGTTAGAACTCGAGGGGCCAGTGGTGTTGACAACGGGTCGATTACAGTTGTTGAAACTGTTATTTTGGGTAATTGGAGGTTGGAGTGGGTTGAGTGGAGCATTATATGGAAATCCGGGAGGGGGAGGAATACCACGGAACTGGGACATAACAGGGACCTGAGACATACCAGGGAACTGAGGCATACCAGGGAACTGAGACATGCCAGGCATAGAAGCGAATTGGGGTGGCGGTACAAAAGGGTTATTAGGTCCGGTATACCCTCGACCCACATGTGAAGTATAATGAGAAATCAAATGACTTAGGCGGGCGTTGTTTACCTCAGCATTTTGTTGCGCCACACTAGCATATATATGGGACAAATTAGCCCGTTGCTGCGCCTCCTCGGTTTGCTTCCTCAACAGCTCTTTTTCTTGCTCATGAATCCTAAGTACCTCCGAGAGTTGTTCTCGAGTCACTCCCTCACTATAAGAACTACTCCCGCATCCATATGAGGTACCACCACCCGGTAACTTCCTGTCCATGCCGACGATATTTTGAGTGTTGCGGCTCAGATTTACTAGATCAATTATTTCTTGATCACTTTTGTACTGCTCAGCACCGCAAGAAATCGCTTCTTTTATGGCCATCATTCTCGACTGTGAAAAAGAAAGAGAAAAAAAGAAGTTAAAAACAAATAAAAATATGTTATTAAAGCATGTATAAGATAAATTACTTACATATCTGTCTTGATTTTCCTCGGACATAGTGCCATTCTTGTTTGTGCGTGCCCTCTTCCAAGTTTGTATATGGTCCTCGTAAGCCCCATGCTTGACTTTCTGTACAATATCAATAAATTAATAACAAGATCTTTACCAAAAAAATTTAATAACAAGATACAAATAAAAAATATAAAACTTTTAAATGATCACAAAAACTATAACGATTCTTACATATTCGTTCCTTCCTTGAGCGAATGATTTTTTCCCTTGATGTGTAGAAACTTTGTTTTTCGAGCGGTTAACTGTATTAACTTCACTTCTCCTCACCCGACTCGGGTGGGACCAATACCGGCACAAACCAAGCCACTCTCTTGCTGATCTGTTGCCCCATGTAGAACTCGATGGGGGCAGTACAAGCGCCGCTTCCTCGGCCGAATCATGGATAGAATAATAGTCACGCTTTAACTTGTTCTTATTTTTGCGCCAAAGTAGCCTCAACTTACAATTAATTCCAGTTTTTATCCTTTCTCCCACTACATATGTTATCCCGCCATAAGTCACACTATCACGACTATCCAACCAACCCGTCAGGTTGAAATAGGTCTACATGTAAACATATGCATTTAAATAAACAAACAATTTTCAACCAAAACAGTTAATAAGACTAGATGTAACGCAAACAATTAATACCTCAAGTGTAGGAAAGATATGGGTTTTGAGGTGCAATGGTATCTCTTCCCACTCGCAAGCAAGTGGAAGTGGTCGGACTGTTTCGCCCATCAGAGAGCTCAACATCGCAGCATTATCGCCTAACGGATGGAAGCTATTAAGATCATAAATATGAGTCAATAGGGTATCGTATTACATGATATGAGTCAATAGGGTATCATATTACATGATATGAGTCAATAGGGTATCGCATTACATGATATGAGTCAATAGGGTATCGTATTACATGATATGAGTCAATAGGGTATCGTATTACATGATATGAGTCAATAGGGTATCGTATTACATGATATGAGTCAATAGGGTATCGTATTACATGATATGAGTTAATAGGGTATCGTATTACATGATATGAGTCAATAGGGTATCGTATTACATGATATGAGTCAATAAGGTATCGTATTACATGATATGAGTCAATAGGGTATCGTATTACATGATATGAGTCAATATGGTATCGTATTACATGATATGAGTCAATATGGTATCGTATTACATGATATGAGTCAATATGGTATCGTATTACATGATATGAGTAAATGTGGTATCGTATTACATGATATGAGTCAATATGGTATCGTATTACATGATATGAGTCAATGTGGTATAATATTACATGATATGAGTCAATATGGTATCGTATTACATGATATGAGTCAATGTGGTATCGTATTGCATGATATGAGTCAATATGGTATCGTATTACATGATATGAGTCAATAGGGTATCGTATTGCATGATATGAGTCAATATGGTATCATATTGCATGATATGAGTCAATAGGGTATCGTATTGCATGATATGAGTCAATAGGGTATCGTATTACATGATATGAGTCAATAGGGTATCGTATTACATGATATGAGTCAATATGGTATCGTATTACATGATATGAGTCAATATGGTATCGTATTACATGATATGAGTCAATGTGGTATCGTATTACATGATATGAGTCAATATGGTATCGTATTACATGATATGAGTCAATGTGGTATCGTATTGCATGATATGAGTCAATATGGTATCGTATTACATGATATGAGTCAATAGGGTATCGTATTGCATGATATGAGTCAATAGGGTATCATATTGCATGATATGAGTCAATAGGGTATCGTATTGCATGATATGAGTCAATAGGGTATCGTATTACATGATATGAGTCAATAGGGTATCGTATTACATGATATGAGTCAATATGGTATCATATTGCATGATACGAGTCCTTATCATCACAACCACCAGCATTGGAGGGAAAACATTGGAGGGAAACATTAGAGGGAAAATGTTAACAATTTCCCTCACTTTTTAGCATAAAAAGAGAACCACACACACTCCTTATCATCACAACCACCAACAGATCACACACACTTATCATCATAAACAAATTGTTATTATGTACATGTTGAAGCATGAAGCTTTTCCGTGCAGGTGTGGACATGGAGATGTAGTTCTTCGAGAATCGTGGACAACTGAAAACTTTGGTAGACTGTACTATGCTTGTCCACGTTCACGGGTTCAACCTCCAGTTTCATATGGATGCAAATTTTTTTTGTGGAAAGACGAACGCGTCCAACTACTAATCAATTCTCTTGGAGGTTCAATGAGATTTTCTCCTCCAAGCTCTTCTTCAAGACCTTCAACGAGCTTTTCGACTCCAAGCTCTTCTCCCAGACCTTCAATGATTCCAGTTTCTTCTCCAAGCTCTTCAGCGTGTGCAAACTGTGTGCGCTTGAATGGAATGATAATGGTACTTGTGCGTACGATAGAGTTGTACCGCAACTCCGATAGGCACACATTGGATTCAGCTGCACTACTTCACGACCTTTACGATGACATGGGGAACCTTAGTTTGAACTAGTTTGTGATGTGTTTTTTCCGTGTTTACGAGTCTAATATCGTTGTAATATCAATGTTTAATTAAGCGCGTGTTTAAGTGTCCGTGACGAATAAAATTATGTTTAGGAGTGTTTGGTTCTGTGATTAATTAGTATTCTAGCTTGAATCATTGTGAGAATTTAGTTTGTTTGAGTCACAAAATTTAGTTTAAGTCTGTTGTGTTAGGTTTTGCAGTCAAAAGTTCAGTCAAAAGCATTTTACTTCAATCAAATTTTCCTCAAACTCATAAATAAAGGACCCTTTTTTATTCATATAAACATACAAGTACATTTCAAACACAAAAACCATAAAAGATGCAGAAGCATCATTATACACAATAACATGTGTTAGTATGGTTCTTATTCTATATGAACAACAATTATTAATTAGATTAAAAGAGACACAGTCTTAACGAATTCCTTCATTAAATTTTGCTCAAACTCATAAATAAAGGCTCCTTCTAAGCATTTACGAATGCTTATTTATTGATCCTTCATTTTCTTAACGAATTCCTCCTTCTCAGTCATTCTTGCTGCTGTATCTTTAATTAAACCTTCCAACCGACTTGAGGTTTTCTTATCCTTCTTTTGAGTATCTTTCAATACTTTAGCGCAATTCTTTAAGATATATATATATCTCCAGCACGTTCTAATTCCTGGATAAACTGTTGTCTTTCTTCAACAGCTTCATCTAAAACCTCATGTAAACGTTCAAGTTTCAGACAAAACGTTTGTCCGCTTCGGCAGATTGTTCAAAATATGCTACCATTCGATCAGTCCAATTATCTGTACCAGCAACTTCTTTTAATTCTTCTAACCTTCCTAACCAGGCCATTATTGTTGTTTTTTTTAGTATTAGAAAACTGAGATCAGTGATAATTGGAGGCAAACTACAAACCATTAAATAGCAAAACAACTACCCAATATGGATGGCACACATACATCTATTATCATCTTCCTGTTCAGAATGGGTACATAATGAAAGCACTAAAACTAGTACCATCAATAGTGGGACTAATGAAAGCACTAAAACAATGGGTACACAATAGGTAACCAGCTTGATCTTTCTGGATTTGTGGTTTAATTGATGAACTTGTTATGTTCTTGTAGTTGCTAAGTTGTTTGCACAGCTTTAATAATTATGAAAAAAAATATTTTTTGCAATCAAAACACATTACCATTGAAAGCATTATTTTAAAAGCATTCAGACTAAAAGAAAATTTTAAAAATATATTTAATAATTTAGGGTCGAAATTTCGACCCTAAATATAAACCGGGAATTTTTTAAATTTTTCGTGAAAATTTTTGGTGTGAAATTTTAAATTTTTCGTGAAAATTTTAAAATTTTTTAAATTTAGGGTCGAAATTTCGACCCTAAAATATTAAATATTAAAAATAAATTTTTTTAAATTTATTTTTTATTATTAAAAATATATTATATAATACATAAATTAAAATTATTTAAAATTTTAAATTTAGGGTCGAAATTTCGACCCTAAAATATTAAATTTAGAAATAAATTCTTTTAAAATTATTTTTATTTATAAAAATTCATTATATAATACATAAATTATAATTATTTAAAATTTTAAATTTAAGGTCGAAATTTCGACCCTAAATTTTTTGGGCCTACCTGCTTTTTGACCAACCCTTTTGGGTTGAAAAATTGTGGGCCCCCACCTTAATTTAGGGTCAAAAATTTCGACCCTAAATTATGTCCGACCCTAAACCCACATTTTGTTGTAGGTTCTAGTTTTGTCATGATCAAAGTGTTTTCATTTAAAGAACTAGTCATTGCAATGTTTCCACTTCCCATCGCAATGTTATCACTCCATCGCAATGGTTCAGATTGTCAAACTCCCATCGCAAAGTCAAACACCAATCGTAATGTTTTAAAAAATACAGCAACATGACGCCTCATACACCATTGCGATGAGTCAGTCCACCCATCGCAATGTGACCCATCGGAATGAGTCCCATCGCAATAGGTACAGCCCAATCCATCGGAATGATTAAAAAACCCCCATCGCAATGTAGTTGTAGATTATTCCCCATCTGAATATGCATCGGAATAGCAACGGAATAAGCCGTCGGAATACTTCCATCGCAATGTCGGTCGCAAAGTCAAAAGCCCATTGCGATGGAATTTGTTGAGTCACAAAAGTAGGATATAGATGACAAATACCAGAAATAAATGGATCAGAAGAGTTTCCATGTCCTTTTTCCAACAAAATGATAAAATAACAAGAACAACAATCGATATGGAAAAAAGTGATAAAAGAAAACTTTAGAAAATGATAACGAATTCAAACCGAGATCGAATCAAGCATAAACACGAACAAGATCACGAATAAAAGCACGAAACACCCCCGGTTAGCTCTGATACCAAATGTTAAAGTAGATTCACTATAAACACGGATATAAGATCCGGAGGTCGGGGAGGATATAAGTGTTGTTTAGCCATGGTAGAGAGAGAAACAAGTAAGAATAAAAGTGTTTATTATAGTGAGAGAAAGACAAGAAAGAAAATGGTAAGCCTCACCCCTCCATGGAAGTATGGAGGGGTTTATATAGCTCGGGACTTGGACTTTACATATGACAATATTAGTCCCTGCAAGTCCTGGCTATGAAACTAATATAATTTCGTTAGTCGCACACATTTCAAGGCTAACACCAATCAAAGCACACAAGGTAATAAGTTGGGCTGATTCAGCCCCTCCTCTTGGAGGACGCCAAAGAGCAGAGCATGAATCAAGAATAGAGAGTCTAGAAGCAATAGAACAATCTCTGTCGGATGCAAGCATGTAAATTCACGGGAAAGCCAATTTGAGAGGCTGATTCCCACACCAAGAATCCTCCCAAAAGCGAGTAGAGACACCATTACCGATCTTACGAGTGAAAAAGGAGAGAAGATCGACACCATTTTTCTTTAGCCGTCTAACCAAAGACAAAATAGCATTCCATGTGCTTGTATTAGTGCTACGCACATCAGACTCTATGCCCCTATGAAGCCCGTGGATGCTTTTTATAAAGCATGCCCAAAGATTAGTAGGTCGAGTGAGAAACCTCCAAATCCATTTGAACAAAAGACCTATATTAAGCCCAATAATGCTACCAATACCGAGACCTCCCAGCTTCTTACTCGCCAAACACTTTTTCCAACTAACCTATGTCATTTTCTTCTCATTTTAATCGGCACCAATAAAGAAGTTGTTGCGTAACGACTCAAGTTTTTTTTGAACCTGCACAGGCATCATTTAAATCGACATAAAGTAGGTGGGAGGCTGACTAACACCGACTTAATGAGAGTAAGGCGACCACCAGTCGAAAGTAAACGAACTTTCCACGAGGAAAGCTTAGAAGTGACCTTCTGGATTATCGAATTCAAGTTATTACATTTAGCCATGCTACATCCAGTCGGAATTCCAAGATACTTCAAAGGAAATTTAGCCGCCCCGCAAACTATAGTACACGCCATATTAGAAACCTCGCTATCAGAAGCATAAACACCCAGAATGCTACTTTTGTGAACATTTATTTTGAGCCTTGAGATAAGAAAACAACACGAAGCACACATAACAAATGATAGAAGTTAGTGTAAGACCATTCACCCAAGAAAATAATATCATCGGCGTAAATGAGATGAAAAATACTCATGTTATCCGAACCAAAAGAAGCGCCTTTGTATAGACTCAAATCCTCAGCCTTGCACGTTAGGGCATGCAACCCTTTCATAGCCAAAATAAAGATAAAAGGAGATAATGGATCTCCTTGTCTTAAACCCCTAGAAATCTCAAACTCGACTATAAGGGACCCACTGACCAATATGGAAGAACGAGCAGATCAAAAACAACCAAAAATCCAAGATCGCTACTTTAGGCCAAAACCAATCTTGTCCATAACCAAATCCAAAAAATCCCATCTCAAAGAATCAAAATCTTTTTCAAAATCGACTTTAAAATCATAAGTTTTTTCTTATGTTTACGATACCATGCCATGACTTCATTAAGAATGAGAAGACCATCAAGGATATTTCTACCCTTGATTAAAGTTGATTGCACCGGACTAGTGCATTTACTGATCACCGTGCTAAGTCTATTAGCTGATAATTTTCCAATTATTTTATATTGACACCCTATAAGGCTATAGGGAGAAAATAAGTAACCGAGCTAGCATTAGAAATCTTCGAAATCAAAGCAATAAACGAGGCATCACAACCTTTAGGGAAAGAACCTGAATGGAAAAATTCTTGAACGAAACGTATTAAATCCACTTCAAGAATGTCCCAAAAACTTGTAAAAATTTTGAAGGTGAATCCGTCTGGGTCGGGCGCACGATCACCACCACAGTCCGACACAACCCATTTAATTTCATCGCAAGAAAATTGAAGTTCCAAGAATTCACTTTCATGAGAAACAAGCCGGCTAAGAGAATCAGCTTTAAACGACGGAGGTATCCCAGCGGGATGTTGAAACGACTACGAAAATGTTCCAATAATTCAGTTTTGACGGTTTCAAGGTCTTCGATCCACTCCCCGTTCTTAAGGATACCTCAAATAGCAAGTTGGCGCCTTTTTTTCTTAAGGAAGCTATGAAATATTTTGGAGTTTTCATCACCCTCAACGGCCCATTTGATCTTGGCTTTTTGAGCTATATCCTTAGATTCTAAACGGTCTAGATCTTCCAGGAAAAGAATAGATTCTTTGAGGTTTAAAAGGTCTTCTTCACATGCACGTCCTTGATCAGTTTTGGTATCAACAGAAGAAACCCGCATTTGATGCTCTTTTTTAAGTTTGTTTGCATCAGCTTTTCTTAATGCAATCCATTCACGAATCGCATATTTAAGATTGCGTAGTTTTTTCTTGAAGGAAATCAACCCATTTGTTTCAACAATACCATCATTTATCCAGGTGTTAACAACTAAGTCATGAAAAAAAATCCATTTCCAACCACGAGTGAAAAAAACGAAAGGGGATAAGGCCTAATCAACCACAGATTCCTTAAGAAGAATAGGGCGATGATCAAGAATACCTTTCTCCAAGACAACGCCAGTAATATGAGGGAAAGTCTCACAACAGCTTTTAAAAACCAAAAACCGATCAAGTTTGCTCATCTTAGATTCCCACTTATCAGTCTAAGTGTAGTTGAAACCTCCTAATGGGATATCAATAAGCAAAGCGTTTGTAATGAGATCATTAAATATCTTAGCTTTTCTTTCATTAAATATAGAACCAAATCTTTCACCAACTTCTCGGACTTCATTAAAATCTCCCATTGCCACCAAGATACAGTTCCAATTAGCAATAACATTAGCTAATGAAGACCATAACGCCACCTTACATGGAAGATTCTGAGGAGCATACACTACATGATGCGAGTATTTTTGGGGATCCATATACCTTTGATAACAATATAATTATCATTACATGAGATATTGTATTTTTGAAATACAAGACTATTCCATAAACAAATAATACCACCCGACATGCCTCTAGCAGAAGTAGATGCAAAATTGAAGTAAGAATTACCCCAAACTTGACGAAGCATCCATTAATCAACTTGAAGCATTTTGGTCTCCTAAAGAGCTAAGAAATTGACCTTATGACGATTGCATAAATCATGCACCCATCTCATTTTATTAAGATCCCGAAAGCCTTGAACATTAATAGACATGGAATTCATATATTCACTATGCTCTCTCCATAAACAACAACTAAAGACGTAAGGGTGGTTTCACAGCCTTCCATGTTAAGTCCTAAGGCCGTTCCAACCTTAATGGTTTCCTCCAATCTTTCAATCATTGAAGATCCTGAAGGTTTACATGAATCGACCTCAGAATGTTTGTTATGTGAAGAATCAGAGCTGATGTACCTGGGAATCAGAGCGAATTGGTTTGGGGACCTTGCTGCATTTCAGGTTAAGAAGAGGATCTAGAACGAATGGATCACTTCCACATAGTTTGTCCTTAGATACCATAACATCATGCGAACCTTTATGAGTGGTGTCCTGGAGCTCATCTACAATTACCTATTCTTGTGCCTTATCAAAATTGTTGGTAGCTCTATCAACGTCTTCATCCTTGAGTTACTGTCCCATTTCATTCACTTGTTCATGCAACACTACATCGCCTGATCAGTTATAGGTACCTGTTCTTGAGCCTTAACATCTTACAACTTAGCTATATCTTCTATGTCATCAAAAGTACCCGCAACCGAGTCGACATCATTCTCCGCATCCTCATCCTCTAGATTATAATTTCCCGGTAAGCTCTCATCATCCTCGACTAAATCATCTCCCACGAAGGTAGGTGTCCAACTGCAAAGCTCTCGAACACGGATAATATAATTGATCTTCTTCAATGATACTAGCACAGTAGCAAAGATCAGTAGCGAGTGTGTCAACTTAATGCAAACGCGTTTGCAAAGTCTATTACATATTTCATAATCATCAAAGAAAATTGCTTTACCCCACTAACTACAAATTGAATTAAAAGTATAGTTTTCCCAAGCACGAAAAGGTAATCCTTCAATCTCTAACCAAACAAGTATTTCTTCAACCACAAAGTCATCATGCCATGGTTTCAAACAGGAGAACCGTGTTAGAATCCCTTCGTGCTTAAGGAAATTGTTTCTCGTCTCCAAATAATTAAATTGAAACAAAACCCAAAGTCCACCTCAAATATTTGACATCGACCTCCAAAAATCCCTCACTTCGGCATAGGATACGAGCATTAGCAATAGACTGAAAATCCTTATAACAACCTAGGATAGCCAATGGAAAATCATTTGAAAAATCTTGATTAAGTTCAATCACATAAGAATCATTCCTATCATCATCTGCAACAGGGCAACTATTACCTTCAACTAAGGATGCCTTAGCAGGATTAACATAAGAGGGTGTTTTGTTTGATGAAGAATCCAAACAATCTTTACGAAGAATCGAACTTACAACCTTAACACCTGCATGTAAAGATTTTGCAGCCTCATTCCTTCCAAACCTGGACATATTATCATGTAACCGTAGTTTCTCAATCCAAATATTACACAATGAATCGATGAGAGCAATAGTGTTTGGCACCTTTATGTATCAACAAAAAGCGAACATCGGCCCAAATTTATTTTTCCGTTTGTCAATAAAAAAATCAACAAGAGTTCCGACCTTACCACATATATTCCACAGTTCACGAACCGTGAGATGCGAAGGCAAATTAAAGACATATACCGGTATAAAAATCTTTGCCTAATCATGCATGTTAGAAGTCTTCGATAGACGTTCAAACACGAACGTCCTGTAAAACCCGCATAAAATACATGAAATACCAATTAATTAAAACTTTATATAATTAATGCACGCCAAGTATTACGTATATTAAATGAATAACGACAAGTATTTAAGTATAGTAAATAATACATGACACGATTTAACACGAACTTAAATTACGAATATACATTACACAAGATTTTAAGAAAAATGAAACATATATGTTAAGGGGTGGTTGGCCGCCAGTTTGTAAAAGAAAAGAAAAGGGCCCAAGCCCGGCCCGTTAACCAATTAAACTAGCAAACCTTTTCTATACTTTCATATTAACAAAAACAAGAATAAAACAAGGAACCCTAGTTGGTGTTGGTGTGCCGTCGGCAAGAAAAGAAAGTAAAAGGTAAAAGAGTTTTGGCTTTGATCTTAGATCGTGAATAATAAGGGTGTGTTCGTGTTTGCTTGTCTTAGATCATTTATACATTCGGTAATCCTTAATGTCTTTTTTCATTTAAGGAATCATGAGTTTAATTAATTAATTGTATGAACATATATAATATGATTTAATCAAGATTGAATCGGGTTTTGGTTGTTTGGACACGGAAACTGAGAACCCCTTCCATGGGGTGCTCTGGGTGGGAGTTTAATCTAAACAACCGCCAGCCTTAAAGCTCGGTGGCTGGTTTCCTATGTCAGCTTCAAGATCCAACAGGGCCATGGTGGAAACACTGGTCAGGCAGTGGCAATCCGAGACCATAGGTCTCGGTGGGAAAATTGTTCAGCTGGTGGGAAAACCAAGCCGCCAGTGGGAATGCTCGGCTGGTCAGCGGCAAGCCGGTTGGCGTAGTGTTTGTTGATTCGTGCAACCGAGACCATAAGGTCTCGGTGGGCTTTGTTTTGGGGCACAGCTAAATAACTAGTTTACTTAATCATTTGGGAAAGTAAGCATGGCCTAGTTAATTTAGCTTAATTAAAGACTTAGCTTATTAAATAAATTATATTTCTAATCATGGCTTAATTAATTTAATAATTGTTTTTAATTTAATTATACAACTTATCAAGTTTATGGTAATGTATTATTAAGATATAAATCATGCCTTATTATCAATTAATAACCAATTTAAAATCATGATACATTATTATTTAATAATTACTTATTAGAATATGTTCATTTAGCTTCGGTTTATATTTTTGGCAAGTTCTTGATATTTCTAGCAAGTTTTTTTGCAAGTTCTTAATATTTAATAATTACTTGTAAGCATTTTAGGTGAGATTAATCAGATCGAGATTTTAGCAAATTTTTGGCAAGTTCTTGATATTTCTAGCAAGTTTTAAGTAATTTCGACAATATTATTCTTAAAATCTGATTTATCATTCATATAAATAGTTGATAAAAGTGATAAACACAAGTTTTAAGTGAGTGGTATTTTCGGCAAACTTTGAGGGTTTCTGCAAGTTTGACCTCCATTGATTGTCTTTAGTCGTCTTTTACATAAATTGGCAAGGTTAATGACCTTGTAGCGATTAAGACGACTGATAGATCTTATAAACTTTTTTTGCAACACTGATAAAAATAGTGCAACTCTTTGAAATCATATCCATTAAGTTAAAAGTTTAAGACATTATTTCAACTAGATGAATTTTATTTAAGAATGTACGTTGAATAAGACTCAAAAATATAATAAAATAACTATCTAAAAACATAGTATGACTATATATCGCAAAACTAGCTATAAGTTATAAGATTTTAATTGTAAGATGTAAATTATTTACTAAAAAGCTGTTAATATGAGTTATAAGTTGTATTTTTTTAATAAAAGTGTTTTTTGGTCCCTTGTAATTAGTGTTATAATTAAGAATACTAAGTATAGTCCTAACCCATGGTTAATGTAACACCCCCAAATTTATACAACTCAATACAGCGGAAGACTAGTTGGTGTTACGGGATAGCACATTACTCACATCATAGACAACGCATAAAAATCGCGTCGTTTATTAATAAAGCATTTCCATTCATAAATATCAAAGTTACATCGGTCCCAAGTCATTACATTTCATACAAAGTTTTACAAAGTATTTGAATGGAAAATATTGTTTTAAGTGCGGGCCATGAATTCTTGTCGTCTTCCCGAGAATTACCTTCAAGCACCTGAGATAAAACATGTTAAAAGAAAAGGTCAGCGATAACGCCGAGTGAATTCATAGAGTTTAATAAACCATCAATATAACATCGGTATAAAATTATTACCGAAAATCATTTTTATACAAATCTTTGTAATAGGCCATAAAATAGCCAAAATCATTTTATACAAATCTTTATTAAAATCATAATATAGGCATTTGCCTTAAAAATCATTGTACGAGCCAATGTCGTAAAAACATCATACAATACGTCTTATGACGTTGTATAAAATCAAATAAAAACCGTTATATGTATATGGTTATGAAAACCAAAACACAAACATAATATCATTAGTATGACCCTGTATTGCTAGTCAGGCAATACATCGTAATTCGAAGCGTCTAGTAGTATTTCGTTAGTTTTGGATTATTATAAGCCGCATGACATTGTTACCTTACTAAACCAACAACGGGTAGCTAACCCGATACCAATTTTGCCCATCTAAAGTAGCGTGTCGTCACAAAGGTCACGCTATGGAAATCTTCTCATACATAAATTCGCTTACCAATCAATGTGGCACGACGGGGATCAACCGTCAAGGCGCGAACTGGGGTGATCGTCCCCAAATAGTACTATTATATGCACAAGCGTCTACCAAATCCTGGTAGTTCACAATTCATGCTAATGGGACTTTTAGTGACATAACCTAACTTTAATAATCCATTTTATTTCATCTATCGGGTCCTTTAATCATTTATCGGGTCATACAATCGGGTCATTCATTCATTCGGGTCCAAATCAATAAACAAACAATCGGGACAAATGGTGTCCTAATTTTATAAAAACTAACATGTTATCTCCCTCGCGGGTTTATAAAACATTTATAAAAACATTTAAAAGAGTGTGAGGCTGTGAACTCACGTTGTTGTGGGAAGGCGGGTTATCGGCAATTCGGACGTACGGTACGTGCTTCAATCACGGAAACCTAGACAAATAATACTCGCCTTAGACTCATGTCCAATGACTTTATAAAAATAACAATTATGTATACATATGATGATTATATATATATGATGATCAAGTAGGTTTACATATTCTCGTTTACTCATTTTAGTGTTACGTGTCGGTAACGTTTATACTAGTTTACTAGTTTTACCTATTTACGTGTTTTAAGTCCAATAAACTTATTATAAGTTATTAACTTGTATTAATCCTTGTTATAATCATATTATCAGTATCCAAACTTTACAAGTTGGGCCTAAATGGGTTAAGCCCAATAATAAGTTCATAAGTATTTTAGTCCATTTTTGTTGTATTATTAGTCCAATAACGTTAATTTAGTCCGTTAACGTCCGTATGTCCTATAGTTCGGGTTTTATCGGTTTTTACTTGTTATACATGTCTATATATCAGTATATGAGTTTATAAAAGTTTACATTATACGGGTCCAACCGTCTAAGTTTTATTTAGCAAAAACGTTAATTTTACGGTATTAGCCGAAAAAGTCGTAAAAATCATGTTTATAGTTTTATAACTTATAAAACTTAACAGGATACCATTTTTATAAAATTTCCACTTATTTACCATTGTACATATTTATATAAATGTATTATATAAGTTAGTGGGTTTTAATTTATATTTTATACTATTAAATTTTGAGTGCTTATATAATAGTATTATTCTTTAATTTCCAAAATCTGATTTTTATCTTCACTTTCAACAAAACTGTCATATCTAGAGTTCTATATGGATATAGAAGCTCAAATTTTTATCACATAAACTACATGATATGTGCTACATTTAACTCTTCTATAGCTACTGTTGAATCATCTTCTAAGTATTTTCTAAAAATCGTCCAAAACAGTGAACACAGATTTGTACCTTAAACTTGTTTTGATCATATCTCACTCATTACAATGATTCCATTGCATGGCCAACTCTCACATGTGTACAAGACATATAGATTACTGTAAATGGATTCTACTTCATCATTTTATCAGTTCATAACATGTTTCTTTACAGTTTTATACAGCCAACATATTTAAATAAGATTTTAGCCTTGTTTCTTATAGTTTTTCACCTTTTTAATCATGTTTATCAACACCAAATCCCCACGTAACATTTTTATCATCATATAATCATCATATACATATACAATAAGAAATAAAATACATGTTTACATAATCAAAATAACAAGAAGATGAGGAGGACAATCTTTATACCACCATGATGATGTAGGTTGATCAAAACATGGATTTTGATGGAGAAACTTGTGCATAGCCAAGACCATCTTCAAGACCACCAATCTTCATGATAACCTTGTGGAAAATCAGCCCTAATACTCCATGGAAACTCCTCCTTGGATGTTATAACTTGCATCAATCAATAGGGTTTCAAAAGGGCTTCAACATGTATGTAAATAACATGAGATTTTATGGTAGAATCAAGATCAAGTGATGGTGGTTTGTGGTGTGAAATGGGACAGCTCAAAGAGAGTAGAGAGGAAATTTTTGGGTGGTTTGCATGTTGCAAATGAGTTGTTAGTTTGTGTGAATGGTTTTGTGTTGGAAGTGGCTTACAAATGAAGCTTGGTAAGACATGTGTAAACCTTAAGCTACCATTTTGACACATAAAGTGTTGTGGTGGCAATGTTTAAACCGTCCCATATTGGGGGTGGGGCAAAACTTGTTTTGTCTCATCCCCAATTATTTATGGGTACTCCTCGATTCTAGTTTCCTCGATTTGTGTGCCCTCGGGTCGTTTTACGAAAAATCTTTTTATAAATTATGAATCAACGTCACAAAACGAATCCAATAAAAATTGTCTCATCAAAAACGGAGTTCGAAAACGTAAATACGTAATCCTAAGGTTTCCGGTTTAATCGTAAAGGACGTTAAATTAAAATCATAAGTCCTAATCTCTTCTCGTAAATTTGTGAGTTTATGAACCAACACAAATTTAAAACTCCAAAATAATATTCACGGATAAATTTATTTTCTGAAATGTCGGAATGTCACCAAAGACGGTGTATGTAAACGTAAGCACGTAACGTAGAATCCTCCGGTTTAGACGTAGTCGATGCTACTTCAAGACGTAAATTCAAATTACTTCCCAAAAATAAGTGAGTTCATATTGTAACATTAAAATAATGTTTTCAAATAAATATTAAGAATAAAAATATCAACCATAAATTGACGGATTGTCACAGCATTTACCCCTAAACAGGATCTTTGTCCTCAAAGATCATCTTACCTTACTACTCGCTTCTTATAGAGTTAAAGCCATGTGGGTATTTCCTCCACATTCGGTCCTTTCTCACAAGTGCAATTCATTATAATACGCGAGTTTCATCAAACATAACTACGGGAATAAGATCAGGCTTAATGTTGACTTACTTTCTCTATCCATGATGTTCACGGGTTTTTGATGAATGCAACTTTTCGCCGATCTAAGCTCTATTAAGAATAATCAGATTCTCACTTGATAGATATTCCATCAAGTTCGATATACGAAACATAATTCACGCAGTCTTTGAAGTCCTAGGGTAGATCCAGCTTATATGCCTTTCAAACCAATCTTTTATATCATCTCAATGGCCCCATACAACGGGGACTTATATCCCATGATATGTCAGATCATGAATTCATTTTTCCAAGGTTAAAAGTTTTGGCATAACTTTGCTACCCATTTGGCACTTCAAGATCTACATTTCATATTCACATAACCTCATGCCCACTATCGGCAGTTAATTATCAAATCCTAATTTCAACAATCATTTCAGATTTCATGGGTCGGGTATTTTGTAAAGTTTGGTTCTCCATCATAGGAAACCTTAAACCTAAAAGACATTTCCAACTCACAGTGGGTGTATGTCGGGTGTCTTCATCTCAACTCTTGCTTACAGATGCTCTAAGATTTAGATCCTAACAAGATTCGATCTCGATCCTAATACGATAATTATTAATGATAATCTCTCCAAATGAAAACGATTATACGGTCTATATCCAAAGGTCAATCATTCAAACATAAAACAGCACTTATAGTATTTTGTATCATTACTTTACCTCGTCCCTTCGATTGGGGTGGTACATAGTACTCTCATCAAGGTTCGTTCTCAATGACTTCTGAGCAAATCTCTAGAAATTCGATGCGAAGCGAGGATCTTGATATATAGATGATCGATACAGGCACACTATGTTTACATAACTCTTTTAAATAAAAGAGTCTATTTCTTCATCAAGATTCTATCATTAACGAGAATGATATTAGCAGATTTGGTCAGTCTGTCGATGATAACCCAAATCGAATCAAATTCAGATGATGACCTTTGAAATAGCTAGATGTTTACTAATGTATGTGGCGATGTCTGCCTTCATAATTGCCATTAGTACAACTTCTTCAGACAAAGATACTTTTAATCATAAATGACATAAATAGAATACTTATACTTACAAACTCCAACATAACTATATCTCACAATTTTCCATATTTAGACAATCACAAGTGGTCTTTTATATATCTAATGCCATCGGCTTCTCAATTCTAATGGTTCACATTATCCGCGAACCCCCTTTTATTGTTTATATTATCCTTCTTACAAACATCGTTTATTTTTATATCGTTCGGCAATTTATTTTGCACCTTCATTATTAAGGAACACATCGTAATTGGTTCTTTATATTTTCTACATTATGTGTCAGTATTTATATTCACCTCTCATGATGATATAATTATCATGTCCACAATTCATTCAAATATTCTTTCTATATTATGCGTCAGTAATTACGTTCACTTTCTCCTGATGAAATAAATATCATAACTGTATTTATTCAAAATTCTTTCTTCGTATCTTTTATGTTTCAGTTTCGTCTCAACTATCATTTTTATCAGTTTTTCCCAATCCGACGTCTAAAGCGTCGATAATTATTATATGTAAATTAACAATAATTATTTAATTTTTATGAAACGTAAACGTTAAAAGTTTAAATTTCCTAGTTCGACCAATTATATAAAATGTTCAAAATAAATTTGAATTTAATTAACAAGATTTTTGTTGATTTATCGAAAATAATTAAAATAATTAATAAGATCCAAAAATGTTCGAAAAATAATTGGTTATACTTTGGTCAAAAATTTTCTTAGTTGAAAAGCAAAGATTGTCGTTTCAAATTTCAAGTTATGGTTTAAATGGTTTCCTCAATCCTTCTTAAGTTGTCTTAAGGTATGCAAAAACATTTACCCCTAAACAGAAGTTTAGTTAAATGTTTTGGTTATAAGGGAATAAACCTTCAAAAAGTTCTTTGTTAAAACATTTGTCAAAATATATTTGCACTTTGTTTTTAGTATAACTCAAAGTCTTAGATGACTTCTAAATTTGGAAAAGTCAATTTATATTCCATTATCTATTAATCACACGGTTAAATCATGTAAAGTATTAAGTCTTAAGTCTTATGTTAAATATTCAAGGTACAATTTTAATTGTTCGGCCAATTCAGGGCAATCTATAATTAATTATTAACTTCATTCTTATTCGTATTAACAAACAAATGGTCCTTAATGATCGCAAGCATAAATTTATCAAATTACAGCCTACACACGTGATTCACCAAATTTATGAATGCTACATGTGCATTGGTCAATCCAAACGACATCACGTGAAACTCATAATGTTCATTATAAGTACTGGATGTAGTGATTGGAATACATAATCTTTTTCGCAGATGCGAAGTTGATGATAACCATGCCGTGGATCAAATCTTTAAAACATACACTAGAACCTTGTAAATGATCGAACAAATCTTCCATTTCGAGTTATGGATATCGTTTTCGATTGTCAATTTACTTAGTTCACAGTAATCTATAAATATAAGGAATGATATCACCATAGCTCTTCATGATGACAGGCTTGGTATAATAAAATCTTTCTCCGACAACTCTCTCCGTCGTACGGTAATTCCTTTTATTTAGATGGTGCTGACGTACAGTGCACATGCCATAGGTGCAACACTGGGAATATAATCAGTATCAATTTCAACTTTCCTTAGTGGCGAAAGTCTAGGTAATTTACCAACAAATACTTACTAAAGTTTCAGATAACATAAACATCTTTTAATAAATTCATATTAAGTTATTCTAGATTACAATATCTATAACTAGTTCACAACCATTCATGGTATACTTTCAAGTCTAAATACATGATATCGTCATCCATCAAGAATTATTTAGATCACTTTTGATAATCAACATCTTATCATTTAGGGGAATTCTACTCGAGTTCCCATCAATTAAGACAATGTCGTCATATCATAATCAATCAATTCACTCCACTGGCACTATCAACTTTCCAGTCTCATTGCCGTCGATAAGATGTGAACTTCTCAAAAGACTAATAATAACTTATAATCCTTTACAAGTTCAAGGATATTAGGATACACAACTACTATTAAAAGAGTAAGGTCAACGCATAATCTATGCGAGAGAATTTCAAATCAGATACAGACGAAAACATTTAACGAATATGAATATATCCCATGTTTTCATAATTTGAGTACGCATTCGAAAGCTCCTCGGATCGTTACCCAGGTCATTCAAATGAAATCAAATCAAAAGAAATGATAAGAACGTCAATATATCCAGTCGGGTATCAACACTCGGTAATCAGATACTTTTCCTAAGAATCTCACTACGGGAGAATTGGACAAGAGAGAATTGTCAATTGTCAAATAAGACAATTTCCACAGATGAGTAAATTCGACTAAGAAGAATAGATGCTACAGGCACATATGTAGGTGTCCCTAACACTATGTCCCTATCTTGCACTTTTTGCAGATCTCATAAAATTTAATCTTTCACAATCTTCAAAGAAAATGTAGTGTTTATTCATTAGTTTTATGGTGACTACTAATCAGCCTTGCATGGTCCATTCCAAATTGTATGTAGGCGCGCAACTATATACAATTCAAGATTAACGATGCAATACTCAGTTCGTCAAAACTTTACCATCATGTTTATAATAAAAACTTTTTCATGCTTAATTCTTAGATAAGAATCAAAATAAATTTTCAAAGATTTTCCTTGTTATGAAAACAATTAAGTTTTCCAAAGTGTTTTATAAATAACTTCATTTTGATAACGATCACTTAAATTTCACTTTAAATATTCCTTTAGTGATGAAAATTCAACTTTTCTCAATGGATACTGTTTTATCTTATAAAAACAATGAGTGATCTGCAGAAGAGTGATGAAAGCTTGTTCACCAAGAATTAACTACGATATGATAGGAAATGAGCTTATCCAATTAATCATGAGGTTCATGATCTCGATGGCACTCAAAAGAATAATCCACAACGTAACTCAATTCAAGATGAGTACTTGTTCAATGGTTGCATCACTAATGCGATCATTAGAAAGAGGCAATAAGAGATAGATAACATCGATACATGTAGAATTTAGCAATCAAATGTAGTCTTTTCATTAATCACAAACAAGTCAAATTGTACCGTAACACATTACGTGTCACTATGTCATACAATTTACAAAACTCATCCTACCAACTGATATCTTAGTTAAGTTCGGGATTTTTAAAAGATACCACAATGAATACTAATCTACAAGAGTCATTAGGTGTCCTGACTGTCCCGGAAGATCCATCGGTCCCAATTCAGAAGAAGATTTCTTCAATTTATTTATTGGACACTGGCATCCTCATTATTGGACAATGGCATAGGAACAACACTTAACACGAATCAACAATCAATAAAAACCTTATAATCTAATCACAAAACTTAACGACTTCCTCTTATCAATCTCATATTCCATACGGGTTAAATTTTACTTTATTCAAGTTCCAACCAATTTTATACTCAATTCGATATCCTACCTCATTTTCCAATTCTTTCAATCTTATTCTTAGGCCTTAATAGGCAATAAAAGCTCGATATGAACAACACTTAATTTCCAATCCTATTAGCTCTTACAACAACAATTATCAAATGAGTCATTAATATGAAATGACTTGATCATTCAACTAGACTTCTCGGAAAGGTATTAGTGGCATGAGGCTTTTGGGTAATGGTTCCAATAACAGCCTCAAGTGCAACATTCACCCTTTCGATTTCAATTTAAGAATTGGATGACAACGAATCAGATGACATCATTCTAGGTGGTAACGTTTTGTCAAACTCCACTCTATAAGGAAAGATCGTCATGACATCGATATCAGTTTTAATCTCGCCAATTCTTTTTCAATATCATAATCAACTAATATCTACATTTCTACGAATATCAACCATTTGTTGGGATCATAAATATCCACAACTTGGTTTAGATCTAGGATGGCTAGAATTCCTACGAGAATAGCTTCGATTAATTTACTAGGGGAGTTAGGGTTTCTTGTGACAATCTACGTCGTATAAATACCTCGTATAAATATCAAAATAATCATCAAACAATCATGTAATCAAATTACATCATATATATATATATAATCCAAGTTATATATATATTAAAATAACACTTCTCAGTCTTGGCCTTGTCGGTAACTCGGGAATTCTTCGGCACCGTTATAGTCAAAAGATTTTTAGACATTTTTTGAAAAATGTTTTATTCAAAACCTTGGTTTTAAAAATCTTTCGTTCTCTATAACGAGAGCTCTGGTACCAAACTGTAACACCCCCAAATTTATAAAACTCAATACAGCGGAAGACTAGTTGGTGTTACGGGATAGCACATTACTCACATTATAGACAACACATAAAAATCGCGTCGTTTATTAATATAGCATTTCCATTCATAAATATCAAAGTTACATCGGTCCCAAGTCATTACATTTCATACAAAGTTTTACAAAGTATTTGAATGGAAAATATTGTTTTAAGTGCGGGCCATGAATTCTTGTCGTCTTCCCGAGAATTACCTTCAAGCACCTGAGATAAAACATGTTAAAAGAAAAGGTCAGCGATAACGCCGAGTGAATTCATAGAGTTTAATAAACCATCAATATAACATCGGTATAAAATTATTACCGAAAATCATTTTTATACAAATCTTTGTAATAGGCCATAAAATAGCCAAAATCATTTTATACAAATCTTTATTAAAATCATAATATAGGCATTTGCCTTAAAAATCATTGTACGAGCCAATGTCGTAAAAACATCATAAAAAATCAAATAAAAACCGTTATATGTATATGGTTATGAAAACCAAAACACAAACATAATATCATTAGTATGACCCTGTATTGCTAGTCAGGCAATACATCGTAATTCGAAGCGTCTAGTAGTATTTCGTTAGTTTTGGATTATTATAAGCCGCATGACATTGTTACCTTACTAAACCAACAACGGGTAGCTAACCCGATACCAATTTTGCCCATCTAAAGTAGCGTGTTGTCACAAAGGTCACGCTATGGAAATCTTCTTATACATAAATTCGCATACCAATCAATGTGGCACGACGGGAATCAACCGTCAAGGCGCGAACTGGGGTGATCGTCCCCAAATAGTACTATTATATGCACAAGCGTCTACCAAATCCCGGTAGTTCACAATTCATGCTAATGGGACTTTTAGTCACATAACCTAACTTTAATAATCCATTTTATTTCATCTATCGGGTCCTTTAATCATTTATCGGGTCATACAATCGGGTCATTCATTCATTCGGGTCCAAATCAATAAACAAACAATCGGGACAAATGGTGTCCTAATTTTATAAAAACTAACATGTTATCTCCCTCGCGGGTTTTTAAAACATTTATAAAAACATTTAAAAGTGTGCGAGGCTATGAACTCACGTTGTTGTGGGAAGGCGGGTTATCGGCAATTCGGACGTACGGTACGTGCTTCAATCACGGAAACCTAGACAAATAATACTCGTCTTAGACTCATGTCCAATGACTTTATAAAAATAACAATTATGTATACATATGATGATTATATATATATGATGATCAAGTGGGTTTACATATTCTCGTTTACTCATTTTAGTGTTACGTGTCGGTAACGTTTATACTAGTTTACTAGTTTTACCTATTTACGTGTTTTAAGTCCAATAAACTTATTATAAGTTCTTAACTTGTATTAATCCTTGTTATACTCATATTATCAGTATCTACACTTTACAAGTTGGGCCTAAATGGGTAAAGCCCAATAATAAGTTCATAAGTATTTTAGTCCATTTTTGTTGTATTATTAGTCCAATAACGTTAATTTAGTCCGTTAACGTCCGTATGTCCTATAGTTCGGGTTTTATCGGTTTTTACTTGTTATACATGTCTATATATCAGTATATGAGTTTATAAAAGTTTACATTAGACGGGTCCAACCGTCTAAGTTTTATTTAGCAAAAACGTTAATTTTACGGTATTAGCCGAAAAAGTCGTAAAAATCATGTTTATAGTTTTATAACTTATAAAACTTAACAAGTTACCATTTTTATAAAATTTCCACTTATTTACCATTGTACATATTTATATAAATGTATTATATAAGTTAGTGGGTTTTAATTTATATTTTATAATATTAAATTTTGAGTGCTTATATAATAGTATTATTCTTTAATTTCCAAAATCTGATTTTTATCTTCACTTTCACCAAAACTGCCATATCTAGAGTTCTATATGGAGATAGAAGCTCAAATTTTTATCACATAAACTACATGATATGTGCTACATTTAACTCTCATATAGCTACTGTTTAATCATCTTCTAAGTATTTTCTAAAAATCGTCCAAAACAGTGAACTCAGATTTGTACCTTAAACTTGTTTTGATCATATCTCACTCATTACAATGATTCCATTGCATGGCCAACTCTCACATGTGTACAAGACATATAGCTTACTGTAAATAGATTCTACTTCATCATTTTATCAGTTCATAACATGTTTCTTTACTGTTTTATACAGCCAACATTTTTAAACAAGATTTTAGCCTTGTTTCTTATAGTTTTTCACCTTTTTAATCATGTTTATCAACACCAAAGCCCCACATAACATTTTTATCATCATATAATCATCATATACATATACAATAGGAAATAAAATACATGTTTACATAATCAAAATAACAAGAAGATGAGGAGGACAATCTTTATACCACCATGATGATGTAGGTTGATCAAAACATGGATTTTGATGGAGAAACTTGTGCATAGCCAAGACCATCTTCAAGACCACCAATCTTCATGATAACCTTGTGGAAAATCAGCCCTAATACTCCATGGAAACTCCTCCTTGGATGGTATAACTTGCATCAATCAATAGGGTTTCAAAAGGGCTTCAATATGTATGTAAATAACATGAGATTTTATGGTAGAATCAAGATCAAGTGATGGTGGTTTGTGGTGTGAAATGGGAAGGCTCAAAGAGAGTAGAGAGGAAATTTTTGGGTGGTTTGCATGTTGCAAATGAGTTGTTAGTTTGTGTGAATGGTTTTGTGTTGGAAGTGGCTTACAAATGAAGCTTGGTAAGACATGTGTAAACCTTAAGCTACCATTTTGACACATAAAGTGTTGTGGTGGCAATGTTTAAACCGTCCCATATTGGGGGTGGGGCAAAACTTGTTTTGTCTCATCCCCAATTATTTACGGGTACTCCTCGATTCTAGTTTCCTCGATTTGCGTACCCTCGGGTCGTTTTACGAAAAACGTTTTTATAGATTATGAATCAACGTCACAAAACGAATCCAATAAAAATTGTCTCATCAAAAACGGAGTTCGAAAACGTAAATACGTAATCCTAAGGTTTCCGGTTTAATCGTAAAGGACGTTAAAATAAAATCATAAGTCCTAATCTCTTCTCGTAAATTTGTGAGTTTATGAACCAACACAAATTTAAAACTCTAAAATAATATTCACGGATAAATTTATTTTCTGAAATGTCGGAATGTCACCAAAGACAGTGTATGTAAACGTAAGCACGTAACGTAGAATCCTCCGGTTTAGACGTAGTCGACGCTACTTCAAGACGTAAATTCAAATTACTTCCCAAAAATAAGTGAGTTCATATTGTAACATTAAAATAATGTTTTCAAATAAATATTAAGAATAAAAATATCAACCATAAATTGACGGATTGTCACAGTTAAGTAATGCAATAAACTTAATACAAGTAAAGTAAATAACACAAAGGTTTTTCAACGTTTAACTCTTAGCTTTAATAAAGAATTATACCCTATTGTATACGAAGCTACAATAGGGATTGAATAGACAATGTGTGGTTTTGTGATCTCCTCACTAACAAGCTAGTCCAATCCTAACGATTGCTAAGCTTGACGATTCTATCAGCAAGAGTTTAGAACTCAAGTGTTTTATCGTAATTGGAAGAGAGAAAACTTTGTTTGTGAATGACTAAAGCATTAAGTGCACAAACTTATTATCTCTCCTTTTACAAGCATCCAATTTATAGAAGGAAGGTTGGATAGAAGACAAAGAATTGCCCATGTGCAATTCTTGTCTTATTGGTACAGTGTAGTATCTTGTCTTAGCCTATTCTAAGTAGTAAGACGTAAGTCCTTTTACACTTGTCAGTACCCTATCTATCCCAAAAGGGTAAGTCACTGTGATGTACTCCATCTTGTCACAATTCAACTTATCCCGCCTTTACTTCAGTCTTGGAGAATGCTTGTTTTCTTCAGGGAGATCGTATGGGGTTTAGTGAGTCTATCGCCACAACTCACTGGACCCATCACCTTTTTCTTCGTCATATAAGTCATTCATTGAGCTTTGCCTCTCTGAATGCTCGAGTCTTTCTTTTAGACTCAGTCTAGGAACTCGAAGGCAACTCACTGAGTGACTGTTTACTCAGTGACTTTGTTATGTTCAAGGTTAATACTTTACTTAGGCTGATTGTTATTCAAATCCATCAGTAAGGTCATTAGGTACTGAATTGACCTAACAATCTCCCCATATTTGGATATAAAATTTGCCTAAGTAAAATTGTTATAAGTGAGCAAATAGGCTTCTTCTTATACAAACTATCCTACTGATGAAAAGACTTGATTTAACAAAGTACTTCATTTTTATTCATCATGACATAAGACTGAATAGTCTGATACAAGAAACATAAACAAAACAAAAGATTAAAATTATTCAGGAATCCATTGCTTCCCTCTTCACTCTTGATGACTTTAACACCTTTTCTTTATCAGGTCTCCTAGCAATTATCTCCCTGAGCTTCTCAACAAATATTTTATTCTCATCAGTCTGAACTTGTCCAGCCATCACTAGAAAGATGAGAACACTCTCAATGGTGCATTTCTCTATGTCACCCATTTTCTAAAAAGCTTGGTCCCCGAATACATCAATGAAGAAGATACCCCACTCAGGTTCTTCTATGACCATGTTGTTCACAAAGGGGACATTATCAGGGAGAGTACGATTGCAGTCTAACCCAGGGATCTTAGTCTCAGCTTCCAGCTCAACTCTTTATCTTTTTCTTCCCTGAGTCTTGGTAGGATCCTGTTCAGCTAAAGGAAGATCTTTAGTGATCCCTAATTGCTCCTTGATCTGATTCAACCTCTCATATCTCTTACTGAGAGAGTTGAGTATCCCAGGGACACATTTATTTGTCTTGGTCCTGAAGATCCTTCCCATTTCGTCCCACTCACTGAGACCAAAATCACCAAATGAAAATTTCTTCATAACTTCAAAATACCTTTCATCATTGTTTCTGTAAACAGATACTGAGACTGGTGTGGTATGAGGAATGATTTGAAGGTTTGTGATTAATTCAGGCTTCCTTCTTTGAGTGACGACTTTGGTGTATTGGTCATATAGTTTCTTCAGTTTGGTGGTTCTTTGTTGTTGCTTCAAGACCATTTCATCCTGAATGGCCTTGAGTTCTTCCTCTTGCTTTTGGATGAACTCCTCTCCCCCTTTCTTACTCAACAAGGCCTCAGGGTCACCACCCACTTCTTTCACAAACTCAATGGATACCCTTAAAATTTCAGCCCTTGTTGCTTCACTAGCCTTGGCCAACTCCATTCTATCTAAGTACTCTTGGATTTGATCAGGAGTCATCTTATACATCTTTCCATTAATCTCATATGGTACCAAGACAATGGCATCAGGATCAGGCCTTCTTTCTCTTGAAGCTTTTACAAGCTTCTTTGGTGGAGGTGTTAGGGTTTCATCAGCAATGCCTTTGCCCCTATCTAAATTAGATACAGAGGGCTCAGGGTTGGGTGGAATTTAGTTTAAGGGTTGGGGTTGTGCTAGTTCTTCCTACTCCCCCTTAGTGTGAGAAGGAGGTTCAGTCCAAGTTAGCATCATTGGTGGCACATTCTCCCCCTCAAAAGTTGAAGGATCAGCCTGACTAATCCCAGCTTTTGCCCTTTGTAATGGTCCTGAGGTGGTGGTGGAGGATCCCTTGAAAGCCTGAAACATCTCAGTTACCATCTCCTTCATGGACTGAGTGTCAGCTTTGATGGTTTTAACATCCAACTGAATAAGGGACTGAGTGTTTTCGATGGTGGTGATCCTTATCCTAAGTCTGGGAATATCAACATCTTTTAGGGACTTGGAGATGTCAGAGAGATTGGAGGCATTAGCCATGTAACCTTGTGCAGCCCTTGACAATCTAAATTCTGCCTCAGCTTCCATGTGTACATCCTCATAGATGGCATCACATTTTCCCTTCACCATATCCAAGTCAGACCTGAGAGAGTCCAACCTAGTGAAAACCTCGGTGAGCCTTTCCTCCTTCAATAACTTAAGTAATTGACTAACTCTGGAAGTGGATTCAGTAGTGCTAGTGATCAGTCCATCCAGAGTTATCTTCAAGGACACATTTGCTTCAACAGTTGGAAGATCATGGTTGAGGAAGTTGTTGAGCTTCTTCTCTTGGTTTTCATGACTACTGTTAACAGAACTGATGAATTCCATTTGGTTGTCCACCTGAATTCTCATCTTCTCCTCAGCCATGTCAAATCTTTCACCATATGTTCTGAACTCATCAAGGAGTTCATCAGTCTTTGAAGCCAAGTCTTCATGGACCCAAGTCACTTAAGCTTTCAGGGTAGTGGAAGCATGAGTTAAGACATCCTGGAGGGTTTCATTCAAAACCTTCTCAGTGACAGGCTTGGTGTCGTCAAAAGTGGTATCCAAAACCACAGTCTGAGTCCCCATCGAAGAGGTGTCAAGTTTTGCCTCATGGGAGGGCTTTTTCGGTACCTCAGGGGAGGGCTCTTTTTGTTCGGATGCCTCATGGGAGGGCTTTTGTTGAGCCTCAGGGAAGGGTGGTATGTCCTCGAACACTGGTGGGGACTGTGGCTTCTGGTCTGATAGAGGAGGGGCCTGAGTGTCAGGTTCATCCCCAACCTTAATCATGTCATCGTTGTCACTAAAACCTTGGAGTAACTCGTCATGCTCCTCGAGTAGATCTACAAAATATCCAAAGTTCAGTGAACCCCGTGGGTTGTCCAGCTCCCCTTCAAAAGAAGGTTTGCCTTGGTTATCGTCACTCCCTATCCTAAATCCTGAGGCTTGGGTTTTATCCGAATGATACTCAGGGGCAGTTCACGATTAATCAGTTATGGAGGTAGGATCCCTATCAGCGGGGTGTTTTACCCGTGGGCCTCCCTCTGAGCCTTTGGGATCAATAGTGGTTCCCTCAGGCAAAGACTTTTGTTTTAGTGTGCCTTCATCAGGAGTTGTGGAAGTGAGGTTCCTATCAGTAGGGTTTTTTACCCGTGGGCGTCCCTCTGAGTCTAAGGAATCGAGTTTTGGGTCCTCAGGCAAAGACTTTTGAGCTAGTGTGCCTTCATTGGATTTAGTGGAAGTGATAGGCCTATCAGCGAGGTGTGTTACCCGTAGGCGTCTCTGAGTCTTTGGCCTTAGTTTTTACCTCAGACAAAGGTTGTGATTTACGAATACCCTCATCGGTCTGAGTGGAAGGTAGTCTCATGGGACAAGGTTGTATGTTTCCTTCTCCATCAAGAGGACCAGTAGTTTGGCCCGTCGACCTTGACTGTGATGTATCAAGGCCTCCCGAAAGCTCTTTCCCTTGGGGTAGATGAAGCTTGGTCTGAACAAGGGTGGTCTTTTTAGCCTTGGCCTTTTTGGGTCGTACCTCGGAAGCCTCATGGCCCTGTGCCTTTGTTGGTTTGGTCTTAGGCACAGTCTGAGTCTTCTTGTTCCCCTTCTTTGGTAAGAAGGGAATGGGAGACACGGATGATTCATGATTGATCACCTCAGTCATGTGAGCCATCAATGAAATAGGGTTGACTTCAGATAGGTTCTTTAAAAAATTTGTGGAACTCAGGATGGGAGTAGAAAAAACATTGAATTTTTCCTGAGTGTAAAGGAAGCCCAGTAACCGTTCTAAGGCGCATGATATGAATCTTGGGTAAGAAACATACTTTTGCCTAGACTCCTTCAGGAGCCTGGTTACGAGATCATTATAAACGATCTCTCCTATGTCAATCTTCAGTCCATTAATAAGACTGTAGATTAGCATCTACTGAGTAGAATTAACTTGCTTAGTAGATGAATAATTCCCACCGATCACCTGAATCACAAAAGTGACCAGGATCTTCCAAGTCATTGGGAAAGCAGTTTTGATCAATGGGGTTTTAGTCACAAGTAACTCAGGGACCTCGATTTCTTTTAGTCCTTTTTTAACTAACTCCATGTCAGGATGTGCAACATACTTTCCATTGTTATAATCAAGTCCACTGGTTTGACAAAATGTTTTAAAGTCTAAAATCAATGGTGTCTTCCCATTGTTTACAGTGAACATGATGACAAAGTTCTTATGTGACTTGGTCTCAGACCCCTGAGATCCTTCGGGCCCTTCGGTAGTGGGGGTTACAACCACAACCGCATACTAGAACTCCATGAGATATTCATGGTAGAAGACTGAGGGGGTTTTAGTAAAAGTATCATCCCAATCATAGTTTTTCAAAAAATTTCAAATTGGTTTGTAGGCTGATACACTACTAGGGTAATTGAAATTTCCCTCATAGTTGTTTCCTGCAAAATGGACACCCTCATTGGTGAGATGCTCAACATGAGGGGCATATTTTATAGCTTTGGACATTGCCATTAAAGTTAATTGTTTTGAAGATTTGAAGAAAGGACAATGGCACTTTGCGGAAATCAAATCAAGACTTGTTTCTTGTTATAATACAACAAGGTTCACCAAGTGACCTAATGCAAACTTTTGCATTATAAAAAGGATCAAGAGTTATAAACAATAAGTAACTTTGATTGTTTGTGCTATATAACAATTAAACAAGTGATCAATGTAATTTCCTTTTTGCAAGAAACTTTTTCTAGAAACAACGTTTGAACACACACAATTTTTCTTTGACAGAAATTTTTTGCATAGTCATATTGCTAAATTCTTTGTGTGTGATTTTGTTTTGATTGAGGAGTATTTATAGGCTCGGATGTGAAATAGAGTTTTATTTGTTATAATTTCTTTTCACATCCGCATTGAATGAAAGTGTACAAGTGGTCCCCCTATTTTCTTGGCAACTGTCCCGTTACTGCAGAGATAACGCTTTTGCAGAGATGACGCGGGGTCACGTGCATTTGAAAGGACGTTTTTACAACGGATTTTGCTAGAAAAAGGGTAAGCATTTAATGCTTAGTGGGATACTTGACATTGGGTGACCCCTTGACTGGTTTATGACAATTTATTGAAGGAATATATGTTCCTTATTTAATATTGTGACTCACCAACCTAGGACATTAAGTAACTAAATCCGTAGAGCATTTAGTTACATCATTTAATGTACCTCAGTGCCAAGGGGGAACAATAAGAGATATTTACTTAGAGAGAGGATCAAGAATATACATCATACTGAATCCATTGTCATCAGGGAGGCTGATTAATCAATATTCAGCATACCAAGTTCAGCTTTCAGTCTAGTGAACATTGGTTCATCCAAAGGTTTGGTAAATATATCAGCTAGCTGATATTCAGTGGGGATGAAATGTAATTCAATATCTCCTTTTAAGATGTGGTCCCTGAGGAAATGATATCTTATGTCTATGTGTTTAGTCCTTGAGTGTAGGACTGGATTATTTGAAATGGCAATCGCACTGGTGTTGTCACAAAAGATAGGGACTACTTTGTATTCCACATTATAATCCCTGAGTTGACTTTTCATCCAAAGGATGTTTGCACAACAACCAGCAGCTGACACGTACTCAGCCTCAGCAGAGGACATTACGACTGACTGCTGTTTCTTTGCACTCCAACATACTAGCTTGCCACCTAGGAATTGACATGCAACTGAAGTACTTTTTCTATCCATATTGCAGCCATCATAGTCTGAGTCTGAGTATCCTTTAAGATCGAAGCCTGAGCAACGAGGATATCATAGACCTAGTGAAGGAGTACCCTTCAGGTACCTGAAGATTCGTTTAAAAGCAGTAAGATGTGATTCTTTGGAGTCGGCCTGATATCTTGCACATAGAATTGTTGAGAACTGAATATCAGGCCTGGTTGTAGTTAGGTACATTAGTGATCCAATCATTCCCCTGAATAAGGTTTGATTGACTGATTTACCAGTTAGATCATGACCTAAGTTGTTGGGGGAACCATGGGAGTCTTTACTGAAGCACACTCAGAGATATCATATTTCTTAAGTATATCTCTGGTGTATTTTTCTTGACAGACTGAGATCCCTTTGTCCCCCTATTTGATTTGTAGTCCAAGAAAATATGTTAATTCACCCATCATACTCATTTCAAATTTCTTTGTCATAACTTTTTCAAACTTTCTACAAAGGTAATAGTTAGTAGATCCGAATATGATGTCATCAACATATATCTGAACTAGTAGAACTTCCTCCTTGGTTCTGAAGATAAACAAAGTGTTGTCTATCTTCCCCCTGACAAATTTTTTCATTATCAGGAAGGTAGAGAGTTTCATACCATGCCCTTGGTGCTTGTTTCAGTCCATAAAGGGCTTTGTCAAGTTTCCAAACATGGTTTGGGAACTCAGAACTCTCAAAACTAGGAGGCTGAGCAAAATAAACTTCTTCAATGATCTTTCCATTCAAGAAGGCACTTTTTACATCCATTTGGAAAACTTTGAAGTTCATGTAAGTAGCATAGGCGAGGAAGATCCTGATGGCTTCCATTCTTGCTACAGGGACGAAGGTTTCTTCATAGTCGATCCCTTCAAGTTGACCACACCCCTGAACAACAAGCCTAGCTTTGTTTTTAATGACACAGTCTTGTTTTTAAATACCCATTTTGTACCAAGAGCTGATTTCCCTTTAGGGAGAAGAACAAGTTTCCACACTTTGTTCCTGAGGAATTGATTGAGCTCTTCTTGCATGGCCTCAACCCACCCTGGATGTGTCAGGGCCTCTGAAACCTTTTTAGGTTCAATTTTAGAGAGAAAGTCTGCAAACAGACATTCATAGGCTGAGGCAGCAGAGAGTTTAGCAGCCTGACTGCGTGTGAGCATCCCCTCAGACACATCACCAATTATATTTACAAGCTCTATGTGTTGTTGTTTTGACCATCTGTCCTGAGGACTTGGATTAGAGCTTGTTTATAGTTGATGATTATCAGGGACTGGTGGTTCAGTACATGGTACTGGGACATCACCTCTTTCTGAAGGATTTTCAGTAACAAGAGGATTGATATTTTCATCACTTGTCCCTTCAGTGTTCCCATAGATGAGTGAATCATTTGATTCTTCAGCTTGAGAAGTGATAACTTCAGGGACATGTTGAGGTGTGATTAAATTATAGATTGACCTATTGTGATGTGATATATGAAAGGATATATCAGCATCAGTTTGATACTGCTTTGAGGGACGATGTTCATACTCATTAGGAGGATATCTTGATGAGTCATTGATCCTGATCTCTTCCATTGATTGATTTGTGAAGTTAAAGGCATCCATACTTTCATCAAACGTGACATGAAATGACTCCTCAACTTGTTGTCTCCTTGTATTAAAGACCCTGAAGGCTTTGGAGACAAAAGAGTATCCAAGAAAGTATCCATCGTCAGCTTTGGCATCAAATTTACCAAGATGGTCCTTTTGATTGTGAATGAACACAAGACATCCAAACACATGAAAGTAGCTGATATCTGGAATCCTTCCCCTGAATATTTCATAAGGAGTCTTATCATGTCATTTGACAATAATACATCTGTTATAGCAAGCTATTTTCACAGCCTCAGTCCAGAAGTGTTTTGAAAGATTAGATCCATTGAGCATGGTTCGAGCAGCTTCAATGAGAGTTCTATTATTCCTTTCAGGCACACCATTTTGTTCAGGTGTGTAGGGAGAAGAGAAGTTCTGATAAATTCCTTTCTCATCACAAAAACTCTCAAGCTCATGGTTCCTAAATTCTGTTCCATTATCAGTAGGTATTTGTTTAACTTCAGTATCATTTTGATTTTCTACTTGCTTAATAAAAGACATTATGAATTCAGGAGTTTGACTCTTCTTTTTTAGGAAGTATACCCAAGTGTATCTAGAGTATTCATCAACAATCACAAGGGTATATTTCTCATGATTTATAGACATGGGACTGACAGACCCAAATAAGTCCATATGAAGAGGATGAAGACACTTCCTGATAGAAAAGTTTTGTTTTGGCTTAAAAGAAGCTCTGTTGTGTTTACCTTTTTCATAGGCTGAACAAGGTTTGTCTTTTGAATACACAAGAGATGGTAAGCCAAGAACTTTGTTTTGTTTTGCAAGTTTATTCATGTCTTTAAAACTGAGACGTGACAGTCTCTTATGCCAAAGCCAATTGACAGAGTCTGAGGCTTTAGCAAAGAAACATGGTCCTGAATGCGTTACGGATGACATGTCTAGGACATATACATCATTTCTTCTTGGAGAAACACAATTTCTTTGTTAGCATTGAAGATTGTTCCTTGCTTATCATCAAACTGAACGATGTACTTCGCGTCACACAGTTGGTTGATACTGATGAGATTGTACTTCAGATCATTTGCAAACGCCACTTTTAAGAAAACTATTCCACCACATTTAATTGAACCATATCCCTCAGTAACACAAGATGAGTTATCACCGAATACTACCTTAGGACCTGGTTGCTCCACGTATTTGTGCAGATAACTTTTGACCCCTGTTATACTTCTTGAACACCCACTGTCTAAGTACCAGACAGGCTCCTTGAAGTGCCTCTGTACGAATAACGAGGTGGATTAGTTTCTCTTGTGAGCCCACTTTTTAGTAGGCTCTTTGGCTCGAAAAGCCTGACGTCTTTCACCTCGTTTGAAGTACTCAAACTCAGCATGATCTGAGGTAGAATGAACATTGCTTCCACATGTTTTGCAGCTTAGTCCGTCTGAGGATTCAGTACTTTGAGATGACTCAGCTAGCATCCCCCTTCTGACCATGATTATCCTATTGTGTCCTGGGGTAGTATGATCATTGCTTCCACAAATCTCACACTCAGGGTAGTATACACAATCATCAGGTCTATGATCAAGAATGCCACAATGTGTACATGGTGGGTAAGGCTTATCTTTGGATTTTCTGATTTGTTGTGAGGTGGGTCCATAGTTGTAAGGCTGAGCATTGTATCTTTTAGCATTTCTAATAGAAGCCATGTGCATATCATGATCTGTTGTCCTGTGATCTTCCCTTTTACATTTCATGCAATAGAGAACTCTAAAGCAGTTGTCAGTGGTGTGATTTGTATAGTGACATACTCACAGGAAGGTTTCTTTGTTTTAACTTTCTTAGAAGACTCAGGTTCAGTTTTGTTACTTGTTGATGATTCAGGCTGTGAGGACACAAATGTTTCACCCTCAGTTTTAGAGACTGAGTTCAGCTTCTCTTCCATGAAAAGTTGGAACAATCTACTTAACTCCTCTTGATTTATAATAGGATTAGAGTTTACTGAGTGTGCAGGAGTCCCTGAGGGAGAGATAGGTTTGGTTGTTTTCTCAGTGACATTTCTTGACTCAGTGTGATTTGGTATCACTTTTGAGTCAGACTTTGTATGTTCAATATAGCCTAACCCAGCTCTTCCTCTGGGTGAGTGTTCTTGATAAGACAATGGAATTAGTTCAGAACATGGAATTACCCCTTGGAGATTTTATAAAGGAGGTAGAGGAGTCTGAATGTATTCAGCAACACTAGGTGTTTCAGTGTTACTGAATTTATCAGTCTCTTCATTAAGACCAAGTTTGTAACACTCTCAAATTTCATATCGGTACAGCGGAAGAGTCTTTAGAGTGTTACGGGATAACACAATAACTCCAATCATAGACAACACATAAAAATGGTTGTACAAGGTTTAACATACATTCGTTCGAAATAAAAGTTTCAAGAGTACAACAGGTCCCAAATTATACAGGTCATTTAGTTTACAAAACATAGATCGAATGAACAGTTTTATTATTATGTGGGCCATCAGAGTCGATCTCCATCCGAATTACCTTCAAGCACCTGAGATAAAAACATGCAAAAATCATATCAGCGAATGCCGAGTGAATTCATAGAGTTTAATAAAACCGTTATATAAAACAATCGTTGAAATCAGAACACAAGTATAATATCAGAAGTAAGTCCTCGTATTGCTAGTCAGAAAATATATAAATCAAGGCATACATCTTAAACCGTCCATGAGACCGTAGTCTCAATATTACCATTATAGGTAACATTATTATCGTTATTCGTATCATTTCTGGATTGTGTTGGATTATTATTAGCCGCATGACATTGTTACCTTACTATCACAAACAACGGGCCGCGAACCCGACAAAGAATTTCCCCATCTAAGTTAGCGTGTCGTCACAAAATCACGCTATGGAAATCTTCTCATACATAAATTCGCTTACCAATCAATGTGGTACGACGGGGATCAACCGTCAAGGCGCGAACTGGGGTGATCGTCCCCAAATAGTACTATCATATGCATAAGCGTCTACCAAATCCCGGTAGTTCACAATTCATGCTAATGAGACTTTAAGTGACATAACCTAACTACTAATAATCCTTTTTATCTCATTTATTAGGTCATAGCATCATTCGTGTCCATATCATTAAGCATACCACCGGGACTACTTGTGTTCTATTTTTATAAAAAAAACTAGCATGTTACCTCCCTCGCGGGTTTACAAATAATTTTATAAAACATTTAAAAGAGTGCGAGGGTATGAACTCACGTTGATAATGAAAGGCGGATTATCGGCTACGGGCGTGCTTCGATCACGGAAACCTATATAAATAATACTCGGTCTTAGACTTTTTGTCCAATGACTTTATAAAAATAATAATTATGTATACATATGATGATTTTATTTATATGATGATGATCAAGTGGGATTGTACATTCTCATTTACTCATTTTAGTGTTATGTGTTGGTGCCTTTTATACTAGTTTTACTAGTTCATATTCTTTACTTGTTTTGGCCTAATAAGCCCATTATAAGCCATTACCTTATATTATTCCATTTTACACTTTTAATATCAGTATTATACTTACATGTTAGGCCCAAGTGGGTTAAGCCCAATAAGTAAGTTCATAAGTGTTTAGCCAAATTAGTTTGGATTAATAGTCCAATAAGGCTAATTTGGCCCGTTAATGTCCGTATGTTATAAAGCTCGGGTTATATCGGTTTTTACTTGTAATATGTACTTATATATCTGTATATGAGTTATAAAAAGTTTACATTAGACGGGTCCGACCGTCTAAGTTTTAATTGACGAAAACGTTAGTTTTACGGTTTTAGCCGAAATGACGTAAAAATCATGTTTATAGTTTTATAACTTATAAAACTTAACAAATTACCATTTTTATAACAAGTCCCATTTATTTGTTACTGTACATAATTATTACTATGTAATATATAAGTTAGTAGGTTTTAATTTACATTTGTACTATACTTATTTGAGTGCTATTATTATACTATTATACTTTAATTTCACAAATCTGAGTTTTAGTTTCACTTTCATCATTTTTATCATCTCTTGAGTTCTACAAGAAGATAGAAGCTCATTTTTAGATGACATAAACTTCATATTATGTTCTACATGTAACTTATTTTTAGCTACTGATAATCCAAGTCTAAGTGTCTCTAACAGTCCGTACAAAACAGACTATTCAGATTGGTACATCAATTTTGTTTTGATCATATCTCACTCATTATATTGATTCCATTGCATGGCCAACTCTCACATGTGTAAAAGAATTAATATTTACTGTATATTGATTCCACTATTCCATTTTATCAGTTTAACATATGGTTGTTTACTGTTTTTATAAAGCCAACTTATTAAGCAAGATTTTAACCTTTTTACATATGGTTTTCCATCTTTTAAACCATGTTTATCAAAACATGATCCCCACACAATATTTTTATCATCATATATCATCATATACATATACATTAGGAAAGAAAATACATTTGATATTTACGAAAATAACAAAGAAAATGGAAATAATGATCTTGTTTATCAACCAAGACTATAACTTGTCTTTTTGAGGACAACACCTTGAGGTACACCAAATTTATCTTCTAGATCACCTTTCACCAAGAATACTTGTTGAGAAATCAGCCCTAGGACACAAGAAAATCACCTCCTTTGATGTTATAATGATCACCAATAAAAAAGGCTTCAAAGGTTCTTCATCATATGTGTAGATAACACAAGATTTGTGGTAAAAATTGATCAAAATGGGGTGTTTGATGATGGTTTTGGACAGAAAAGAAGAGAGAAAAGAGAGAGTTTTAGGGTGGTTTGCATGTGAGGGAGATGAGTGAATGGCTTGAGAAAAATGGTTTTGATGGTTTTGTAGCTAACTTAGTTAAGTTAGCTTAACAAGTGTAACTTGTAAGCTACAAGTTTGACACCTCATGAGGTGTGGTGTCCCATGTTTAGCCGTCCCTTTGAGTGGGGTGGGGCAAAACTTGTTTTGTCTCATCCCACTAATTTACGGGTATTCCTCGATTCTAGTTTCCTCGATTTGCGTGCCCTCGGGTCGTTTTACAAAAAAATGTTTTTATAAATTATGAATCAATGGCACAAAACGAATCTAATAAAAATTGTCTCATAAAAACGGAGTTCAAAAACGTAAATGCGTAATCCTAAGGTTTCCGGTTTAGTCGTAAAGGACGTTAAATTATGCACGTAAATCCAAATTTAAATCCGTAAATTGTGAGTTCATCAACCAACACAAAAATAAGTTTTAAAATAATATACGAGAAAATAATTTATGACCTGAAAATGTTAAAATTGTCACAGCTTTTCCTCCTAAAAGGGATCAACGTCCTCGTGATCCATTTCATTTTGATGTCCGTTTCTTATTGAAACCAAAGAGGTGCGGATATTTCTTCCACATTCCGTCCTCTCGTTCCCAAGTAAATTCCGGTCCATGCTTTGAATTCCATCGGATCTTGACAATAGGTATCCGACTTTGTTTCATTTGCTTTACCTCACGATCCATAACCTCTACGGGTTCTTCGATAAAATGCAACTTCTCATCCATTCGAACCTTATCCAACGAAATTTTCTCATCACTCACTGCTAAACATTTCTTCAGATTAGATACATGGAATGTGTTGTGAACACTATGAAGTTCTTAGGGTAACTCTAGTTTGTAAGCCACCAGACCTACTCTAGATAAAATCTTAAAGGGTCCAATATAGCGGGGATTCAATTTCCCTCGCTTTGCAAATCTTATGACGCCTTTCCATGGCGATACTTTCAACATTACTCGGTCACCCACTTCAAACTCCATCGGTTTCTGCCGCACATCCGCGTAACTTTTCTGTCTACTACGGGCAGTCAACAACCTATTCTTAATCTGAACTATCATCTCCGTAGTCTCTCGGATCAATTCCGGTCCCGTGAGTTGGGTATCCCCAACTTCACTCCAACATACAGGAGATCTACACTTCCTACCATACAAAGCTTCAAACGGTGCAACCTTAATACTAGCATAATAACTATTGTTATATGAAAACTCTGCTAAAGGCAAATGTTTATTCCAGTTCTTAACAAAATCTATCACACAAGCTCTCAACATATCTTCCAGTGCTTGTATCATTCTTTCACTCTGCCCATCAGTCTGGGGGTGATAAGCAGTGCTCATGTCGAGATTCGTTCCCAAAGATCTTTGGAGAGATTTCCAAAAATTCGATGCGAATCTAGGATCTCGATTTGAAATGATCGATACAGGTACTCCATGCTTGCATACAACATTCTCAAGATAAATACTAGTCAGCTTCTCTAGTGAGAACTGCTCTTTAACCGGAATGAAGTGTGCTGATTTGGTCAGTCTGTCGACAATGACCCAAATCGAATTATTTCCAGATGATGTTCTAGGAAGCTTAGTAATAAAGTCCATCGTAATTCGCTCGCACTTCCATTCAGGAATCTTTGGCTGTTGAAGTAGTCCTGATGGCTTTTGATGTTCAGCTTTGACTCTAGCACAAGTCAAGCATTGAAGAACATACATAGCAATTTCTGCTTTCATATTCGGCCACCAAACTTCTTCAAATCATGATACATTTTATCAGATCCAGGATGAATGGAATACTTAGATTTATGAGATTCTAACATAATCAAATCTCTTAAGCCTCCAAACTTAGGTATCCACATACGACCTCTTAAGCATTTCACTCCATCAGCTCTAACCTCTAAAGGATCTCCTTCATCTCGGAACCCTTCATTAACAAAATTTTCTTTCTTACAGGCTTCTATTTGCGCACTTCTAATTTGCTCAGGCAAATTATTGTGCACAGTCAAGACTAGAGAACATACCCTGATAGGCTCTCTATCTTTTCTGCTTAATGCATCGGCAACAACATTTGCTTTTCCTGGGTGATATTTTATATCACAATCATAATCACTTAACAGCTCTATCCATCTTCGTTGCCTCATATTCAATTCCTTTTGGTCGAGAATATACTGTAGGCTTTTATGATCGGTGAATACCGTACACTTGGTGCCATACAGATAATGTCTCCACAACCTAAGAGCAAAAACTACAACTCCTAACTCAAGATCATGAGTAGTATAATTCTCGTCATTCTTCCTTAATTGCCTAGAAGCATAAGCTATCACGTTTTCTCGCTGCATCAAAACAGCTCCATAACCTCTAAGAGATGCATCACAATATACTACAAAATCTTCACTTTCGTCGGGTAATGATAGAATTGGCGCACTACATAATTTTTGCTTCAATATCTGAAATGCTCCATCTTCTTCACTTCCCCAAATGAAAGGTTTATTCTTCTAAGTAAGATTAGTCAAGGGTTTATCTATTAAAGAAAATTCTTTAATGAATCGCCTATAATAGCCAGCTAATCCTAAGAACTGTCGCACTTCCGTTGGCGTTGTCGGTGTAGACCAATTCTTAGTGGCTTCAACCTTTTGCAGGATCAACATGAATTCCATATTTGTTAATCACATGACCAAGAAATTGCATGGAACCTAACCAAAAATCACATTTCGAAAACTTAGCATACAACCTTTCATCCTTTAACAAACTCAAGATAATCCTTAAATGTTCTCCATGTTCATCTTTATTCTTAGAATAGATTAGAATATCGTCAATAAACACAATCAAAAATTTGTCCAAGTAGGGATTGCACACTCGGTTCATTAGATCCATGAAAACTGCAGGTGCGTTAGTTAACCAAAATGGCATTACTTGAAATTCATAGTGTCCATAACGAGTTCTAAATGCAGTTATAGGAATATCTTCTTCACAGACGCGAAGTTGGTGATATCTAGACCGCAAATCTATCTTAGAATACACACTAGATCCGTGTAGTTGATCAAACAAATCATTAATCCTTGGTAAAGGATATCGATTTTTAATCTTCAACTTATTCAGTTCCCTATAATCAATGCACATACGGAAAGATCCATCCTTCTTCTTAACGAACAAGACCGAAGCTCCCCAAGGAGACGAGCTCGGTCGAATAAAACCTTTATCAGACAACTCTTTAAGTTGTTCAGATAATTCCTTTAATTCAGAAGGTGCTAATCGGTAAGGCGCACGTGCCACCGGTGCAGCACTAGGAATTAAATCGATTCGAAACTCAACTTGCCTTATCGGCGGAAGTCCGGGTAAATCTTTAGGAAATACCTCAGGAAATTCACAGATAATAGGTACATCTTCCAATCGTTTCTCCTTAGACTCATTCTCGGTCACTTGAGCTAAGAACAGCTCGCAACCGTTCCTGATGTACTTTGGACTTTAATACATGAAACGATTTTCAAACAGGATTCACCTCAATTACCATCATTACTAACGTCCTATTCCTAAGAGGAATCTTAACCTTCTTTTATCCACATAAAATAGTAGCATTATTCAATGATAACCAATCTATACCAATAATAATATGAAAACTACCTAATTCTATCAACATCAAATCAATCGGAAAGAAATAGTTCAAGAGATTTAGAGAGCATCCTTCTAATAGCTTATTAGTTTTCACTAATTTACCATCAGCCAATTCCACCTCGTAACTGGTATTTATCTCAACAGATTCAATATCAATAAGGGCACTAAATTTAGTGGATACAAAGATCCTATCAGCACCCGAATCAAATAAAGCAACAACATAATGATTGTTGAGTAAAAACGTACCAGTAACGACATTCGGATCCTCTTTTTTCACCTCGAATGTTCCAAGTTGATAAGCACCACCCTGGGGGTTTCTTCTAGGTACAATCGCTTTCAACTTAGGGCAATCCGATTTCTTATGACCCTCTTCGTTACAGTTGAAGCAAATGATTCCCTTCTTACACCTTTCAACTTTGTGTCCAAGCTTTCCGCAATTTCGGCACTTCCAGCAGTCGCCAGCATGCCTCTTGTTGCCACACTTAGGACATCTTTCATCGTTGCGTGGTGTGTTGTGGGTAAGAGCATTTGCATTCCCCTTTCTCTGGTTCTGACGGTGATTAAAATTCTTCCTATTATCACCTCTATCTACACGATCGCCATCACCCTTTCTTTTCTCACCAGTACGTGTTTCATCCTCCTTATCCTGAATTATCTGCCCAATGAGTTGGTAAGCCATTCTAACAGCATCATCAATGGTCAGTGGTTTTGATGATGTCACGTCCCCTCGGATATTCTTGGTCAACCCTTTAATATATTGCTCAATTCGGATCTCTTCGGGTTCCACCAATCGAGGACAAAGCAAGGCCAACTCATGAAATCGATTTGTGTAGCTATCAATGTCCACACCTTTCATTCTCAAATGAATCAACTCTTGTTCTAACCTAATGATCACACTACGGGGACAGAATCCAAAGTCATCCACTTCTTAATTTCAGCCCAAGGAGTAGCATTAGCAACATCAATACCCATGAAAGCAATTCTCCCATTCCACCAAGTCAACGCACGACCTTGAAGAGTAGCCATAGCAAAAGTCACCTTATCTTCCTCCTTACACTTACTAATCCGAAACACCAAGTCAATCTTCTCAATCCACTGGCTTAATCTTACAGCACCTTCAGTTCCATTAAAAGGTAGAGGTTCATACTTCATGAACGTCACATAAGTACTACCACCAACTTCAGGTGCATTAGGTCCAAGTCATCCTACATTTCCTCCAGCATTAGCATTCACATTATTAGCATTCACATTCACATTAGTACCACCAATTCCACTACCACCAGCTCCACTACCGCCAGCTCCACTACCGCCAGCTCCACTACCTCCAGCTCCACTACTGCCAGCTCCACTACTGCCAGCTCAATTTCTAGCATTTGCCATAAATTCAGTCATAGATGCGGTAACTTGCTCCGCAATAATCCTACGTACATCATCCTCGGTCACAGCTTTCTTGGGCGGCATGGTTCTATAATTTCACAATTTCAAAGTATTAAGCATTCACCCAACAAGGTATTCATATAAGATGGATTGAATTCATAATCAAGATACAAATAAGGCACAATATGGAATTTAAGACAAGATACATATTTCATTGGATTTGAAACAAACGCATTGTCTTAATTTACATCCCATATCAAGGTTTCTAGCACTATACATACCCAAAATTCGTGCCAGATCTACTAACTAATAAGTCGGTTCGGTCATAGTTACAAAAGATACAAAGGTCACAACTAAAGATAGACTGGTCTACTGAGAACCGCCAGATGGTCCATCATCCATCGTCTTCGGTATCTTCGTCAGACGATCACAAGACACATCTTCAGTTGGGCGCTTACGGATCACTCCTCTTTCAACCATCTCAGTATAAAACCTATTGTTCCGACCAACAGATATATTCAACTCTTTCTTAGCTTTCTCACGCATCGCACGAGCTACACTCAACTGAATCTCCATAGTATTCACCTTTTTCTTCATTGCAGCAAACTCACCACTTTCTAACACATATAACCTCCTAAAAGCCTCATTCAAACCACGCTCTACATCAGTCAAATCCAAGTTAAGCAATTCTCGCTCTTTCTCACCAACCTTAGTCTTCGACTCCAAATAAGCAACATGAGTCTGAACAATACCTAATCCAACCTCTGTCATAATACTCTGAGCACGGGAAGCATCTAAATCACGTCTCAAGGCCCAAGGTACGAGACCATCAATATGAGTAGCCTCTGAAACCTTAGAAGACTCTCCTATCTCATGTCTACGAGTAGCAATACCATCAGTACCATCAGGTGCATCATCATCCTTATCATCCTCTGATTCAGAATCAGATTCAGATGAATCAGACAATTCATCTCTAAGTAGCTCAATCTCATAATCAGACCAATAAACTGGAGGGGGTAAGGGCTCACCCTCCGGTACATCATATGGGTAAATAAGCTCAGCCTCATCATCATCATCATCATCATCATCAACCTCATCATCTATACCTATCTCCTCCTCGACATCCTCATTGTCATCCTCATTATCTACATTATCTATACCAATCTCATCATCGTTCTCAATACCAACATTATCATTCTCATTCTCTACAACATCAACCTGAGGTGCAATCTGATCTCCTAGTCCTATCTCGGGCTCGGGATCCTCAAATGGTTCCTCCTAATCATCATCCATATCCTCATTTACATCATAATCCACTAAGTCTAAATAAGGGTTAACATTAGGTTCAGGAATAGCATGGTTCTCTACAGGAATATTAGGGTCAGCCATGACAATCTGCATTTATATATATCTCGTATTAGCATAAAATAATTATTAAACAATTACATATTGAAACCACGATATATACATATATATATAAAATTAAATTATATATATCAAAATATATATCTTCTCAATAAGGCTTGTTGGTAACGTCGGAGATCTTTGGCACCGTTATAGTCAAAAAAAATTTCAATACTTTCTCAAATGTTTATAGTTAAAAGATTTTGAAAAGTTTTGTTCAAAACCTTGATTTTTAAAATCTTTTGTTCTCTATAACGAGAGCTCTGATACCAAACTATAACACTCTCAAATTTCATATCGGTACAGCGGAAGAGTCTTTAGAGTGTTACCGGATAACACAATAACTCCAATCATAGACAACACATAAAAATGGTTGTACAAGGTTTAACATACATTCATTCGAAATAAAAGTTTCAAGAGTACAACAGGTCCCAAATTATACACGTCACTTAGTTTACAAAACATAGATCGAATGAACAGTTTTATTATTATGCGGGCCATCAGAGTCGATCTCCATCCGAATTTCCTTCAAGCACCTGAGATAAAAAAACATGCAAAAATCATATCAGCGAATGCCGAGTGAATTCATAGAGTTTAATAACACCGTTATATAAAACAATCGTTGAAATTAGAACACAAGTATAATATCAGAAGTAAGTCCTCGTATTGCTAGTCAGGCAATATATAAATCAAAGTGATAACTCGATTTTACTTAGGTTAAAAATTATCGTTGAACCAATCTCTTCGAATTGAAAAAGGAGTTTAATGTGTGACTCAGTTGTCTTTGGTGAAACAAATAGTTGTGTCGTTGTAGTAATTAAAGGTGCAAAACAATTAAAATAAATGGCTTAAATGTAAAAAGACGTTAAAATAAAAATGCGTTAAGGTAAATCTAAATCTAATTAAACGAAAGGGTGCAATATTTAAAACTTTAAAATTAAAATAATTAAATGACTAAAAATAAAAGCGTGACGAGAATTAAAATTAGACAAGAATTAAAATGAGAATGTAAAAATTAAACGAGACAAAACATGGAAAATACACCAGATCGGAATATATTCCGATCAGGCTCACCGTCGGAATGTAGACACACCTCCCGTCGGAATGTTGTTAGGAATGTCAATCGGAATATGTCACTTCTCCCAATCGGAATAACAAACAACCTCAGATCGGAATGACGGCTTACCTTTGATCGGAATGTAGAGTGAAGCTTGGTCGGAATGTTAAGTAGAACACCTGATCAGAATATCAAAACTATACCTGATCGGAATACCACACAACACCTCGATCGGAATGAGGGAAAGAGCACCAATCGGAATAACTGTCACTAGACCCGATCGGAATACCACTTACCTTGTCCTGATCGGAATACCAAAACTACCCAGATCAGAATGCTTATAGGAATATTAAAACCCTTATCCGATTACTCCAATCGGAATATATAACCCTTTTCCGATTAACCCAATCGGAATACAGTAAAAGAGAATGAAAATAAGCTAGAAAAATAAGCTATAATTCTAATAAGCACAAGACGAAAATCCTAAGGTAAACCGAATGAAAATAAGCTACTAAACTGAAATTTAACAACTTTTAAGACACGAAATGAATAAACTTTACGAAAAACAACTTTTATACGAAAATAACTTTTACAAAAACTTTAAAAACTTAAAAATAATCACAAATAAGCTATAAAAATCAATGATCTAAAACAATCAAAAGCATAAAAACACAATCTTTAATCAAATAAGCAACACAATAAGCATGTAATCAACAAGATCAAGCAAGAAAGAAAGGTAGAATGAGAGATCAAACAAGTAAAGTAAAGGTGCAATAAAGATAAAAGTAACTTATTTGAAAATTAAGGTGCAAGACAAGGTAAAGTAAATGTGCAATAAAATAAATGTGCAAGTAATTAAATGTGCATAAAAGTAAAGGTGGAAGACTAATTGTCACCTTAGTCAACAAAAACAAATGAATGAAAATGGGGTGTATTTATAGGAGATTAGGAGGGTGGTTAGAGGAAGCTTCCTCCCCTCATTCCTTTCTTCTTAATTGCGCCCTTAAGTCCTTCCTTCTTAATCTTTTTGTTAATCTTGGACTTTGATGACTTTTGGCTCGGGATTTCTTTGGACTCGTCTTTTAATTCTTCGATAAATGAGACTTGAGTTCCACGGCTTTAAGTAAACTTCCGTCTTTTGACTTTTTCTTTAATAAATCTTCAGAATTCGCCTTGGACTTCCGTTCTTTTTGCACTCTTGACTTCTCGACTTCGTCTTTCATCTTTTTCTTCAATAAAAGTCCGTAAATGCCCATGAATTCCCGTGTTTTCTCCACTTTTCACCTTTTCTTCCTAAATCACAACAAAAACACAAACCACGCATAATTCCGACATAAAAGACATAAAATACACGTTTTGGTCTGGTTATTATTGTAATTAAGTGGTAGAAAATATTTGTGTTTACACACATATCAAATCCCCTACACTTGACCATTGCAATGTCCTCATCACGTTTACATTTTTCATCATAATCAATCCACGTTGGCCTTTATTAAAGGGATAGAAAATTATAAACATTAAAAGTAAAGAAATCAAAAAGCATACCTTGGGTTTTGGAAATGTCATGAATAATCATCATCCTCAAGTTATCACTTTCTCCAAACCAAGCTTAAAAACGAGATCATTGTTATTATAAGTTAGCAGACTAACACGAACTCATGTGGGCCAATTACTTACTTAGACTCCCTTATTCCTAGGTGTATCTCTTATATTTTATTGTTGTCTTGAATGATCACGAGGATGCATTGTTGACTTATTTCGATAGTTATTTAGTCCGAAAATAAAGTGAACGATTTAATCAATAGTTAGCTAAAGGACAAAATCTTTTAAAACTGCTTCTTGGGACCTCATAAAGTTCATATCTTGGCATAAATCACTTCGCGATTTGAGACCTTTCTCGGACCGATATTTGGCAGTGACTTCATACTTCAAACTTTGAGAGACGTTCATGAAATAATGGTCTTCTCTTCATATAGGAATTTCTTCACTTGAAGTTTTGAGAGATTCATACTTGAACCACGACTTCTTCATTTTTCTCCAATCATTATTTTGGACTTTGATATACAACGATCCGCCTCCTTTTATGACTTGGATCTATTTATCATCATACCTTGCTAGGGTCTTTTCGGATACACTTCTCCATGACTTTTGGGGAGTATTTGCTTTTCGTCGTGTGTCTGGATCCTTCATATTGATTTTCGATAAATGATTCTTCACATCACTTTGGATCTTTAGCAACAAAATGTAGCCCTCATGCCTTGTTAGGGCCTTTTCGGACTCGCCAATCTTCGCATCCCGCTTCAATAAGTTATGCCTTGGCTATGATCTCTAATCCATACCGAACAACTTTTAAACGATCTTGGGCTAGACGCTAAGTAACTTTTCAAATCGTACAACCTTATTTATTGCAGATAAATTTATTAGCAAGCAATGGGAGAATAGGCTTATAATTAACTCACATAAATTCACGAAAGAATACCGAACTTATAATTGGCTCTATCATCTCTCGTTCTCCACAGTTTAAAATATCAAGGAATGAGACTCGTGGATGCTTAGCCTATTAAATCAAAGTTTTGGGTTTTCGAGTCGCCTATAGGATCTTGCAAATTCTTAGACTTTTTCAAGTTTTAGAAATCGCATTTTAAAGTTCCCTTGATAAACGACTCTCTAGGATCAATTATAGGAACTTGCGAAAAGTTCTTGTTCTTAACCCGTGAGAGTTAAGACTTTCGTGTTTTATAGCTCCCTATATAAAAGCCTAGCAAAACTTGACTTAAACACGTTAAGGATACTAGCTAGAGTAACTTAGACAAGTAAACTCGGGTTGAGTCAAAAGATTCACAACGTTTTGAAAATTAAAACCACTTTATTAAAGATTTATTCTAATAAGGAAGGAAAACTAACTATACAAAGGGAAAAACTAATAGGCCAAAATAGATCAAAAATTTTGAAAAATGTCGAAAATTTGATTTTCCGGTTAAAATGAGGACAAATACAAGGAAAAGGCAACTTAACTTCGATAGAAGTCCCCCTACACTTAACATAAACATTGTCCTCAATGTTTAAGCATGTGGGAGTAAACTCCCCTACACTTAAGACATTGTGCACGTTGTTTAAATCTCGCTAAGGAAAAGACAACTAAAGAGATTCCTATTTTAATATTGAGAAAATATATAAAATAGTGAATCAAAAAGAGGTTAGGATAGAACCGGGAAGATGGAACACGGAATCACGGGTCGGCAAGAATCATCAAGAGTGGATCATTGAAGCTCGAATCCCTGATTAAGAAGTGAGGAGAGGAAAGCAAACCAACGGGTCTCCCCCTGCACTTATGATAAAGAAAGCGAAAAGATAGATGCATGGGTTGCCTCCCAAGAAGCGCTTGATTTTTGTTTACCGAGTCGTGAGCCTGACTCGACCTTGATCATCATAGGAAGAAGCATGAAACATATCCAACAGGATCAAAGACATAGTTTTCGTCCATCAAATAGCAGAGGCTTAAGGCGAACAAGGCAAGCCAAAGAAGAGTAGGCAAGGTTCCCTTAAGCAGTGATGGAGCACGGTGGAAGCAAGGGTGAAGTGGTGCAAGCAGATTTCCATAAGTTCCAAAGATTTTTCCTTTTATTTCATCAGGTGGATACTGAGATGGCTGCAGAATATTGATACCGGGGTCGAACACCTTTTCCTTTAAGGGAAAATAGCACTCTGGCTCAGCAGAGTGTGAAGAAGATCCGTGAAGAAGCACAACCTCGTCCTCAGAAGGGGGACAAAGAGGTGTTAACTCATACGTGCTACGGATATTGGTGTCGACCGGTTTCTTCTCCTTTGAAAGAATGTTCTTCAAATACAAAGTAGGATCAAGACGATAATTTTCAAAGTCCAAAGGAGGAGCATCACTCTCATGAGGGAAGTAAGTGTTGAGAAACGTTGAAAAGTCTTCCTCAAATGAGTAATCGTCCAAAGTAGGATCGAGTGATGGCGGAGGATCTTCATCATGTGAAGAATCGCTCGAAAGAGTATCACCCTCATCAAAATCATCGTAAGTAGGCCGCTCGGGATACTCAGAAGTAAGGTCATCATAATCATCCGAGTCTGAGCTAGAATCATCATCATAAGCATCAAAGACCAGTGGAGAATCATAAATGGGAGAAGGTTCCAAATTGGACCGAGAATCATCCACATCATCTTGAAAAAGTGGATTATCTATGCACGAGTCGAATAGAGGATTGTTGTAGACGACAAAATCATCAAGCACATTAATCATATTCACTGATTCTCGGCCTCCAATGGATTTGCTTGTAAGCTTCCCCATTTTGAAAACTTGTGAATCATTCCTGACTCTTAAGATTAACTCACCTTCGGCCACATCCACTAAAGCTCGTCCGGTTCTCAAGAATGGCCGACCAAGTATTAAAGGAATACGAGGGTCCATTTCATAATCAACGACGACAAAATTGACCGGGAAAGTAAATATGCCAACTTTGATGAACACGTCTTCGGCTATACCAACGGGGTAAGCGATAGTGCGGTTTGGAAGTTCGAGAGTCATCTTCGTTGGAGTGAGGTCGGGCAATGATAGTGTTTTCCAAACACTCAATGGCATCAAATTAATACTAGCCCCGAGATCAGCAAGGGCAGTAAATTATTCAGTTTTGTTGAAAACGCAAGGCAACACGAAACGACCGTGATCTCCAAGCTTTTCTGAAAGTTCTTTAAGAATAACTGCAGAGCAGTTTTCATTTAAGCGTGTGCTGGCGAGCTCAATCAACTTCTTCTTCTTGTTAAACAATTCCTTAAATACTTTCACAAATTTAGGCATGTGGACAAGTTCTTCAAGAAAGCTAATGTTGAAGTTCATTTGAGAGATCATCTTCACATAGCGTGACACTTCAGCGTCATCCTTGGATAGCATTTTTGTCTTGCCTAAACGAGATGGATAAGGGATATTGGGTTTGGGTGGTGAAGGTGCAGGTGTAGTAGGTAAAGGTTGAGATGTTGAAGGGTCCTTCCTAGAGACATCATCATGGCGAGGCGGAGACGGTAATGGTGCACTAATATTAGGTGTAGGAGGAGTAGGGATAAATGGTGGTAGAGGAGGTGTAGATGATGGGGGTGGGATTGGTGGATCGACAATGGTAATTCCACTACGCGTAGTAATAGCACTCACATTTGCTCGTGGATTGGTGACGGTGTTTGAAGGTAGAGAACTCGTAGTAGAAGGTTGAGCTGCGGGCAAGAAACTAGCAAGCATGTTCTTCAAATCATTGATTTGATTGCTGAAGGAGGATTGAATATTATCTCGAAGCTCGGATCTAATTTCATTTCCTTGCTTGGTAATATCTCGTTTAAGATTGATAATTTGGCTCTGCAGATTTTTGATTTGCTCACCTTGGGTTCTCATGATGGCTTCAACATCGGGGATAATGGGTGGGGTTTGTTGAGCGGGTGGGTGATAAGGATTAGAAGCTCTTGGTGGTATTTGGTTGCTTCTAGTATAGTTGTTGGCGGGGTTTTGGTTTTGAGGAGAAAAACCGGGTGAAAGGTAATTGTTGGACCGGTAACTCAGCAGATTTCTATCCCCTTGTTGTCGAGCTTGGTAATTATCCGGTGAATAATTACCATAAGCTGCATACACATTTTCCGGATTTCCTTGTGTAGAAGGACAATCGGTGTATGAGTGAGGACCGCCGCATGTTTCACAAGAAGGTGCAACCGCTTTAACTTGTTGTTGTTGTTGTTGGTTTGAAGCGAGAAGCGTGATACTTTTGCTCATTTCAGTCATCATGCGGGTGAGTTCGGTCATATCAGGGTTTGCTGAGGTGGAAGAAACATTGACTCTCGGGTTGTTCCTTGAAGAAGCAGAGGAATCCCAGTTTTTGTGGTGAGTAGTCATGTTCTCAATTAGCTCTCTACACTCCTCGGGTCTCCTTTTCATGAATGTGCCACCGGCGGCTGCATTAATCGTATCACGATCTCGAAAAGTCAATCTGTTATAGAAAGTATCAATTAAGGTCACAGGGAGCATGTTGTGGTTTGGACAACGATCAATCAAGACATTATATCTTTCCCAAGCATCAAAAAGAGATTCATCAGGATCTTGCATGAAACCGCTGATTTGATTGCGAAGGCTCGTGACCATGGATGGTGGAAAGTAGCGCGATAAAAAGCGTTGAGTCATGTCATCCCAGGTATGAATAGAATTCTTCGGGAGACGATCAAACCATTTCTCGGCATGATGTGATAAAGTATGTGGAAAGAGTTGTAGGCGTAGAACATCCATTGTGGCACCGGTGCACTTCATGCTTTGGGTGATTGAAATGAACTTGTCGAGGTGTTTGTTGGCATCATCATCAGGCATTCCTCTAAATGGATTTGTTTGCACATGCTGAATCATGTGGTGCTTCAACGAAAACTCCGGAGCCGTGATTTGCATCGGCGCAATCGGTCCTCCTCGTCCAAACATGGTAGGTTGACAAAGCTCCTCCATTGTCCGAAGATCGGGCTGTGGAAGAACATTGTTGTTATGATTGTTGAGGTGCGGTGGATTATTGTTGTTGACACCTGACATACTAAAATCTTCTTGAGTCTCGGGCTCTTGATAATTAGAAGATCTAGTACGCATACACCTGAAAATGCCAAAGAAAAAGAAACCAAACACAAAGACAATATATATACACAATAAAGATAAATCTTTTTGGATTTTTGAAATTTTTAATTTTTATGTATTTTTATCAATTTTTAATTTTTATGATTCTTTTTTGAATTTTTTATGCAAGAAAAATAACGCTCACAAGTGAACGGATCCCAAAAAGCAACGCGTCTCTCACAGAAAACCGTTAATCTTTACGAAAAGAGCCGGCAGCGGCGCCATTTGATAACTCGATTTTACTCAGGTTAAAAATTATCGTTGAACCAATCTCTTCGAATTGAAAAAGGAGTTTAATGTGTGACTCAGTTGTCTTTGGTGAAACAAATAGTTGTGTCGTTGTAGTAATTAAAGGTGCAAAACAATTAAAATAAATGGCTTAAATGTAAAAAGACGTTAAAATAAAAATGCCTTAAGGTAAATCTAAATCTAATTAAACGAAAGGGTGCAATATTTAAAACTTGAAAATTAAAATAATTAAATGACTAAAAATAAAAGCGTGACGAGAAGTAAAATTAGACAAGAATTAAAATGAGAATGTAAAAAATAAACAAGACAAAACATGGAAAATACCCCAGATCGGAATATATTCCGATCAGGCTCACCGTCGGAATGTAGACACACCTCCCGTCGGAATGTTGTTAGGAATGTCAATCGGAATATGTCACTTCTCCCAATCGGAATAACAAACAACCTCAGATCGGAATGACGGCTTACCTTTGATCGGAATGTAGAGTGAAGCTTGGTCGGAATGTTGAGTAGAACACCTGATAGGAATATCAAAACTATACCTGATCGGAATACCACACAACACCTCGATCGGAATGAGGGAAAGAGCACCAATCGGAATAAATGTCACTAGACCAGATCGGAATACCACTTACCTTGTCCTGATCGGAATACCAAAACTCCCCAGATCGGAATGCTGATAGGAATATTAAAACCCTTATCCGATTACTCCAATCGGAATATATAACCCTTTTCCGATTAACCCAATCGGAATACAGTAAAAGAGAATGAAAATAAGCTAGAAAAATAAGCTATAATTCTAATAAGCACAAGACGAAAATCCTAAGGTAAACCGAATGAAAATAAGCTACTAAACTGAAATTTAACAACTTTTAAGACACGAAATGAATAAGCTTTACGAAAAACAACTTTTATACGAAAATAACTTTTACAAAAACTTTAAAAACTTAGAAATAATCACAAATAAGCTATAAAAATCAATGATCTAAAACAATTAAAAGCATAAAAACACAATCTTTAATCAAATAAGCAACACAATAAGCAAGCAAGAAAGAAAGGTAAAATGAGAGATCAAACAAGTAAAGTAAAGGTGCAATAAAGATAAAAGTAACTTACTTGAAAATTAAGGTGCAAGACAAGGTAAAGTAAATGTGCAATAAAATAAATGTGCAAGTAATTAAATGTGCATAAAAGTAAAGGTGGAAGACTAATTGTCACCTTAGTCAACAAAAACAAATGAATGAAAATGGGGTGTATTTATAGGAGATTAGGAGGGTGGTTAGAGGAAGCTTCCTCCCCTCCTTCCTTTCTTCTTAATTGCGCCCTTAAGTCCATCCTTCTTAATCTTTTTGTTAATCTTGGACTTTGATGACTTTTGGCTCGGGATTTCTTTGGACTCGTCTTTTAATTCTTCGATAAATGAGACTTGAGTTCCACGGCTTTAAGTAAACTTCCGTCTTTTGACTTTTTCTTCAATAAATCTTCAGAATTGGCCTTGGACTTCCGTTCTTTTTGCACTCTTGACTTCTCGACTTCGTCTTTCATCTTTTTCTTCAATAAAAGTCCGTAAATGCCCGTAAATTCCCGTGTTTTCTCCACTTTTCACCTTTTCGTCCTAAATCACAACAAAAACACAAACCACGCATAATTCCGACATAAAAGACATAAAATACACGTTTTGGTCTGGTTATTATTGTAATTAAGTGGTAGAAAAGATGTGTGTTTACACACATATCACAAAGCATACATCTTAAACCGTCCATGAGACCGTAGTCTCAATATTACCATTATAGGTAACATTATTATCGTTATTCGTATCATTTCTGGATTGTGTTGGATTATTATTAGCCGCATGAAATTATTACCTTACTATCACAAACAACGGGTCGCGAACCCGACAAACAATTTTCCCATCTAAGTTAGCGTGTCGTCACAAAAATCATGCTATGGAAATCTTCTCATACATAAATTCGCTTACCAATCAATGTGGTACGACGGGGATCAACCATCATGGCCCGAACTGGGGTGATCGTCCCAAAATAGTACTATCATATGCATAAGCGTCTACCAAATCCTGGTATTTCACAATTCATGCTAATGGGACTTTAAGTGACATAACCTAACTACTAATAATCCTTTTTATCACATTTATTGGGTCATAGCATCATTCGGGTCCATATCATTAAGCATACTACAGGGACTACTTCTGTTCTATTTTTATCAAAAACTAGCATGTTATCTCCCTCGCGGGTTTACAAATCATTTTATAAAACATTTAAAAGAGTGTGAGGCTATGAACTCACGTTGATAATGAAAGGCGGATTATCGGCTACGGGCGTGCCTCGATCACGGAAACCTATATAAATAATACTCGGTCTTAGACTTTTTGTCCATTGACTTTATAAAAATAATAATTATGTATACATATGATGATTTTATTTATATGATGATGATCAAGTGGGATTGTAAATTCTCAATTACTCATTTTAGTGTTATGTGTTGGTACCTTTTATACTAGTTTTACTAGTTCATCTTCTTTACTTGTTTAGGCCTAATAAGCCCATTATAAGCCCATTACCTTATATTAGTCCATTTTACACTTTTAATATCAGTATTATACTTACATGTTAGGCCCAAGTGGGCCCAATAAGTAAGTTCATAAGTGTTCAGCCAAATTAGTTGGATTAATAGTCCAATAAGGCTAATTTGGCCCGTTAATGTCCCTATGTTATAAAGCTCGGGTTTTATCGGTTTTTACTTGTAATATGTACTTATATATCAGTATATGAGTTATAAAAATTTACATTAGACGGGTCCGACCGTCTAAATTTTAATTGACGAAAACGTTAGTTTTACGGTTTTAGCCGAAAAGACGTAAAAATCATGTTTATAGTTTTATAACTTATAAAACTTAACAAATTACCATTTTTATAACATATCCCATATATTTATTATTGTACATACTTATTATTATGTAATATATAAGTTAGTGGGTTTTAATTTACATTCTATACTATACTTATTTGAGTGCTATTATTATACTATTATACTTTAATTTCACAAATCTGATTTTTAGTTTCACTTTCACTATTTTTATCATATCGTGAGTTCTACAATGTGATAGAAGCTCATTTTTGGATGACATAAACTTCATATTATGTGATACAATTAACTTAGTTTTAGCTACTGCTCAATCCAAGTCTAAGTGTCCTTAACAGTCCGTACAAAATATAATATTCAGATTGGTACATCAATTTTGTTTTGATCAAATCTCACTCATTATAATGATTACATTGCATGGCCAACTATCACATGTGTACAAGACTTAATACTTACTGTATATTGATTCCACTATTCTATTTTATCAGTTTAACATATGGTTGTTTACTGTTTTCATACAGCCAACTTATTAAGCAAGATTTTAACCTTTTTACATATGGTTTTCCATCTTTTTAACCATGTTTATCAACACATGATCCTCACACAATATTTTTATCATCATATATCATCATATACATATACAATGGGAAAGAAAATACATTTGATATTTACAAAAATAACAAATAAAATGGAAAGAATGATCTTGTTTACCAACCAAGACTATAACTTGTCTTTTTGAGGACAACACCTTGAGGTACACCAAATTTATCTTCAAGATCACCTTTCACCAAGAATACTTGTTGAGAAATCAGCCCTAGGACACAAGCAAATCACCTCCTTTGATGTTATAATGATCACCAATCAACAAGGCTTCAAAGGTTCTTCATCATATGTGTAGATACCACAAGATTTGTGGTTAAAATTAATCAAAATGGGGTGTTTGATGATGGTTTTGGACGACAAAGAAGAGAGAAAAAACAGAGTTTTAGGGTGGTTTGCATGTGAGGGAAATGAGTGAATGGTTTGGGAAAAATGGTTTTGATGGTTTTGTAGCTAACTTAGTTAAGTTAGCTTAACAAGTGTAACTTGTAAGCTACAAGTTTGACACCTCATGAGGTGTGGTGTCCCATGTTTAGCCGTCCCTTTGAGTGAGGTGGGGCAAAAATTGTTTTGTCTCATCCCACTAATTTACGGCTATTCCTCGATTCTAGTTTCCTCGATTTGCGTGTCCTCGGGTCGTTTTACGAAAAATATTTTTATAAATTATGAATCAACGGCACAAAACGAATCTAATAAAAATTGTCTCATCAACAACGGAGTTCAAAAACGTAAATGCGTAATCCTAAGGTTTCCGGTTTAGTCGTAAAAGACGTTAAATTATGCACGTAAGTCCAAATTTAAATCCGTAAATTGTGAGTTCATAAACCAATACAAAAATAAGTTTTAAAATAATATACGAGAAAATAATTTACTACCTGAAAATATTAGAATGTCACAAAGTTTTTCATTAATAGCCTGAGATTCAGGAATTAATATTTTTCCAGTATCAGTTAGGCAACACACTCTCAGGATTTGATCTCTCAACCCAGTCTTTCGACTTAGGAATCATTTCATGATCAAACCCTACTAAGGCAGGAAGAAATGCTTTTTCACTCATTTCCTTAGTAGGTGCTTTTTCAGTGAGTTGTCGTGCCCCAAGAATTTTCTTCTTCTGGGCAGGAATTTGACTGTTTATACACTGAGAAGCTAAGGTAGAGCTATTTGTCCATTTCTCATTGATGCGTTTTTCTTCCTTAAGTTGTTCTTGAAGAGCATGATTGATTTTAGTAAGTTCAGTGTTCTGAAGTTGACAGCTTACTGCTTCAAGTTTGGCTTGTTTTAAAATCAATAAATCTTCCCTACATTTGTTTAATTCAAAAACAAGTTTATTATATTTTGAAAGAAGATTCAATCTCTGCTCTTCAACGAAGATAGGTCAATGTTTATATAATTAAAGAATTTTTGCCAATCAGATTCTTCATCCATAGAGAGAAGCATGTTTACCTTTCTCATAGTGATGTCAACCCATTCTCCATTTCGAGCATGATTCTTTCCAACTGATAGTTCATCATCAGCTAGAGACTTGATATCTGACTTCCTCCTCTTCTGAGGACAAGTCTTCATCATCCCAATCAAAGGTTTCAGCTACTAGCCCTTTGGCTTTGTTCTAAGAAGGCTTTTGAGTCTGAGTAACTGTAGGTTCAGCTTCCAAGAGTGCAAGTTTTGCTTTAACCTTTTTATACTCAGACCTATAGTCCTTCTCAATTTTCTTATTATTTTGAAAACTTTGGTTAATTAGAGAAGCCTGAATTAGTTTTGGTGTAAACTTGGGTTGAAAATTGTCATTGTCTGATAAATAATTTTGATTTTTATAAGAGGCCAATAGAGTTTTTGAAAGACAATATTTTGCAAAATGCCTAGTTTTACCACATCGGTAGCAATCTACTCCCTCAGTAGATTGGTTACCAGCAAATCTAGTTTTTTTGATATAGCGTTTGGTATTTGTCAACATGGCCCTTTCATGATATTCCCTGTTTAGATCCCTTATGTATTCAGCACTAGATCTTTCATCAACCTCATCATTTGAGGTTTCCTGAAAATCGAACAATTGCATTTGAGTAAAATGCAGTTGTAATGGGGCCATGATCAATTTGGGTAGGTTTGGCTGAGGTGTCTGTTATTAAGGCCTTCTTGGACTCAGCATATCTTCTATTTATTAGATTATCTTCATAGATAAATCTCCTATATATGTCTACAAGATGCTGAGTCTGTATGTGATTAGCATTTCTAAAGCCTTGAGAAAAACTAAGCCATTTTTTAGGGAGACTCTTCACAAAACCAACATTAATTTCATGCTTAGACAGTTTCACCCCGTCATTTGTTAGCTCATTGAGCAAGGTCTTATACCTGGTTTAAGTCTGAGGAAGTGTTTCTGATGGTTTGGCCCTGAAAGTGTTATATTCTAACTTCAGGTCCATGATCCTATTTTTCTTAGTGTCGGATGATCCTTCAAAACTATGAACAAGATCTGTCCAAGTCTCATTGGCCGTCTCACACTCGATGACAGCCTCCATAATATCGTCAGGAAGACAAGATATTATGATGCTTTTGAGACGTTGGTCTTGATTAACCACTCTCCTTTCATCGTCAGACCATTGGTTTTCAGGTTTATCATCACCAGCTGCTGTTTTTGGTTTGAATGGACCATTCTTAATACAAGTGATGTAATAAGGTTCCATTCCCATCAAATAATATATCGTTCTTTTCTTACATTTGTTAAATCTTTCAACTTCTAACTTAGGAGCGTTAACAGAGTAACTCGCTCCGTTTTTGTTAACAAGTTGGGGTACATTACTTTCAGCCATAATGGATCAAGGTTTTAAAAACTTTGAGACGGTGGTTGAAAAGTTTTATAATCCTACCGCTTTGATACCACTTGTTGGTCCCTTGTAATTAGTGATATACTTAAGAATACTAAGTATAGTCCTAACCCATGGTTAAGTAATGCAATAAACTTAATACAAGTAAAGTAAATAACACAAAGGTTTTTCAACGTTTAACTCTTAGTTTTATTAAAGAATTATACCCTATTGTATACGAAGCTACAATAGGGATTGAATAGACAATGTGTGGTTTTGTGATCTCTTCACTAACAAGCTAGTCCAATCCTAACAATTGCTAAGCTTGACGATTCTATCAGCAAGAGTATAGAACTGAAGTGTTTGATCGTATTTGGAGGAGAGAAAACTTTGTTTGTGAATGACTAAAGCATTAAGTGCACAAACTTATTATCTCTCCTTTTACAAGCATCCTATTTATAGAAAGAAGGTTGTATAGAAGACAAAGAATTGCCCATGTGCAATTCTTGTCTTATTGGTACATTGTAGTATCTTGTGTTAGCCTATTCTAAGTAGTAAGACATAATTCCTTTTACACAAGTACCTTATCTATCCCAAAAGGTTAAGTCACGCTAATTGTGTGATGTACTTCATCTTGTCACAATTCAACTTATCCCGCCTTTACTTCAGTCCTGGAGAATGCTTGTTTTCTTCAGGGAGATCGTATGGGGTTTAGTGAGTCTATTGCCACAACTCAATGAACCCATCACCTTCTTCTTCGTCATAGAAGTCATTCATTGAGCTTCCCCTCTCTGAATGCTCGAGTCTTTCTTTTAGACTCAGTCTAGGAACTCGAAGGCAACTCACTGAGTAACTGTTCACTCAGTGACTTCGTTATGTTCAAGGTTAATACTTTACTTAGGCTGATTGTTATTCAAATCCATTAGTAAGGTCATTAGGTACTGAATTAACCTAACAGTGTTTGATATATTAGCTGTTGACTATAAAATTAAGATGTAAATGACTTAAAATAACATATTTAAATATATTATAATATAATTGAAGGAGATATGAGTAATTTAATGTTTTAACAACTCTCGACAATTTAAAAAGCTTTATGAATCAACTTTTTATTTTAGAGCTACTTGTTTAAAATAAAAAACTAATAGCTCTAAAAAATTATTGTGCCAAATTAAACTATTAAATTATTTTTTAATAAAAAGCTAACAACTCTAAAAAAGTTTTGAAATAGCTCTTACTAAACATAGCCTATGTCTTAATACCTGGTTATATACATTTTAAACTATTAAAGTTGTGTAAGAGTAATAGTAGTAAAACCCAGACAGTACAAAATAATTACTAAAAACACTATTCATCGTCTTCATCTTCTCGATTTTCATTTTCTTCTTCAAAACCATCACTAATATCTCAAAAATAAGTCTAGCATTTTCAAAAAACTAGAAAGTCAACCCATGCTGAAAATTCTTCTTTCAAATAAGCATTGTTCAGAACACTTCGACTAAACGATGTGTGCTTCGTTTTGTTTCAAAATAATCGTTAATTAATGTCAATTAATCTAAAACGATTAGCCAACATTATGCAACAACTACCGAACATTCAACATTCAAACTATCTATTACTAGAAAAATCAATCACAATTTTAACCCGCTGCCGTAAATTCTCAGTTGGCATAATAGTACACGTGGCATCCGTTGAGCAAACCCCATTTTCTAATTTTACCAACTTAATGCTGTGAGCACAAGGTGCCATGAACCAAAAATACATCCTCACTTGGGCCTCACGGGGTGCCACGTCACTTGACACTTCATTTACAAAAAATCCATGTTATCATGACATATCACCCCTCCTCATTTGGCCCACCACTACTTATTTTATTTTCTTTTCCATTATTTTTAACCAAAATAAATTTATTTCATAAAATTAAAAACTACAATAGATAAAATAACAAATACATAAACTAAATAAAAGTTACGAAAGCGATATAACATTTTTTGCCCGTTCAAGACAATTGGGTATCTCTTCATGATTTCTTCTTACTTCTTTCGGATGAACGCGGCTTTTTGTGGTCTTGCTTTGTCGGGATCCAACAGGAGGAACACCATGTCTCCCTCATCGCCACCTCCTTGTCTTTCTTCGCCAAGTAAGCCTCCTGTGCAGCTAGACATTTTTGTTCATAATGTTCTTCAAAACGGTCCGACGTCACAAAACCTGCATTACTTCCACCGCTGTTCACAGAAGTTTCAGATTTTGTATTCTTTGGTGGACGTGGCTTTCCGGCAAGACAAAGTCATGGATCTGGGCCGAATAGTTCTTCAAGAGTTTCAATGTCAATCGGTTCGGCCGCATCCTACTTTGGATAATTTTTCAAAATGTTCCAACAGTTGGCTTAATTAAACTTTTTTCCCATCACCACGTTGAGCGAACGTCTTCTTTGCATTCTCTATGTGATCATGCTCATTTTCACCACTTTTATGTTGCAAATGCTTGTAGACACCATTGAATTTTTGGCATTCCCCGTTAATTCGTATCTATTTTCCTGTAGCTATATTCTTCGTCTGTGGATCCCCGGTTGTAGTACGGTTAAATACTTCCATAATTTGGGACCAAAACGCATCATCGGATTGGCCATTTCTGATGTCAACGCTTTGTGAAACCTCGTTCCAAGTCTCTGTAAGTAACTTTTCTTCAGCGGTTGACCAACGGGTCATAATACGTGGTACTTTGAATTGACCTTCTCATTGTGTAGAAAATGGTTGTTGTTGCGGAGGAAAAGGTTGTGATGGAAAGTAGTTTTGGTGAGATGGTTGTGATGAAAAAAATTGGGGTGCATTGTTTCTCGGATTTTGAAAATTTTGAAATCCTAGTTGCGGTTGGTAATTTTGATAGCTAAATTGGTACTTTTGGTCGGCTAAAAATTAAGATAAGTTAGTCGGGTATTTTTGCGAGGATCCGACGGAGTTTTGTGACGACGGAGTAGACGGATTAGAAGAAAGTGAAAATTGTGGCGGTTGGGTGTTAAAGAGATTGGTATAAAACCCGTCATTTGGACATTGAGACATTTTTTTTAGAGTGTGAAGATATTGGTTTAGAAGATTGTGTGTAAAAATGTTGGATATTGTAGTGGTATTTATATTAGAAAGTGATAAAAAAAAGATTTTGGAAAAAAAAATTAATGTTTGAACGGTAAAAAAAAAGTAATGTTCCAACGGTGAAAAAAAATATATCCGTTCTAAATTTCTTTTGTCATGAACTTCCTCGCTTAAGTGGCGAATTTTCCTAGTGGCGAGCACATGTGGTGTGGTGGCGGGCTTTGGCGAACGATGGCGAGCCTCTATGTAGGAGTGGCGAAAGTATTAGAGATAAGTAAAGGCCCAAGCCCGACTTGTGAGCAAAGGTCCATTAGGGTTTCGTGTACCTTGTCCTATAAATGTTTCATCAATAAACATAATACCTCACGTGGTTTTCTATCTTTCAACAGAAAGGTGTAAGCCGGAACACCTTTTGCTCTTAGTTGGTTTTGGTTGTTGTTTTTTAATCTTTGCATACAAGTTGTCTCATAAAATGATTGTTGTTAAAGTTGTTGTTAAAGATGCCATGTAAGATAGAGTGCTTTTGGCATCACATTTTTTTCTGTAGTGATTGGGGCATAAATTACGATGTCAAAAAATGTTATTTTTTTTAAATTATTTAAATACACTTATTAATATTTTAAAAACGACTAAAAACACACACACGCACACACGAAGAAAAAGAAAAACTTACCAACTGAGCTCGTGTGGAACACCTTTCGCACAACCTAATGAAAGACTTCCTGTCTTACATACTTAAATTTTAGACACGTGTCCAAAATTTAACTATCTATCAGCAGCACAAGACTAGAAAGTCAACTAAATTTGACTAGAAAGTAAACTATTGACCCAACGGCTTTAATAGATTTTGGTGCGCTAGTCCATTCAGGGGGTGTCTTGTGGCCGGAAATGTTTGTGTAGGATCAGGAACAATCGTTGGCCCAAACGTGACTATTGGTGAATCGACAGAGATAGGGTATGCTCATTTGCCCATCTTGAAGCAGTTATGTTCGGTGCTTCTTATGCATCTCACTATACAAGTTAATAGTAGTAGACATGTGGTACTATCTATCCATTTGTATGCTGTCTTGGTACAATTTATGTTTGGTCTGCTTTTTAACTTCGTGGTTTCACTAGGTATAATGTTGCACTTGCGAATTGCACCATTGGTGATTCATGTGTGTCATCCATAATGGAGTCTGCGTTGGTCAAGAAGGTAAGATCAACTGGGTACTTTCTCTTAACTTTGATAAATTTATAAAGAAAGAAGTATTACGCGATAATATAATGCTTTGGATTTATAAAGTTATACACCAGCTCATGATTTGGTTCTTTTCAGGTTTTGGTTTTTACCTTGATGACCAGGGGGCCATGATGATCGAAGAAGCCTCAAGTTAGTAATCTACATTCATTTTGTATGACATCAATTTTCACATTTTCTTCATGTCCTCTTTATTTGACTTGATACTTTATGTAAAAACAACTAACCTTTACAAACTTCTAGGTTCAAGAACTTTGAAATGATGTTTTCTAATTAATACTGATATTTGCACCCACTCTTTTATTTTTCTTAATCTTTAGGCCCTGAAAGCTCATATAGGGAATAATGTGGAGATTGGTGCAAATTCATGCATCTATAGGGGCAGGTAAGCTTGTCAGTAGATAGTTGGATAGAGTTGCAGGTTTCAAATTTTCAATATATATATATATATATATATATATATATATATATATATATATATATATATATATATGATGTTTGCCTATTCTTTATGCAGTTGGCGGGACACTACCATGAGTGATCATTTAAAGATAAATAATTTAGTCCAGGTATGTATTGTGTTCCATTGAATCGTTATATGTTAGATCCTGCAACGAGTTTATGAATTTTACTTTCCAGATAGGTCACAATGTAGTGATTGGCAAGTGTTGCATGTTATGTGGGCAAGTTGGCATCGCGGGTTATGTAACGTATGTTTTGTCTTTTCTCACATATATTTAGTATGTTTGCAATTCTATAAGATTCTATTAAGTTTTAAAATAAGCTATGTTTTCCGTTATTATTTTTTATTTTTTTTCTCTTCAGGATGGGCGATTATGTAACTTTAGGTGGAAGGGTCGGAGTCGGTGATCATGTCACCATTGTATCAAAGGTACTGTTCAATTGCTTGAAGAATAATAAGTTTGGATTAAAATGACGTTTAAGCATAAAACCCCCCAAAAAGAATTGTGTATGAAAAGCATATCTCATGATCAATATCCCTTGGATGCAGGTGTGTCTAGCAGCTGCTGCCAGCAGCTATGTAACCTGATGACTTGAGCGAGTTGACCCGGTAGTCGACCCGTGACCCGCCGACTCGACCGATATGACCTGGTGATCGAACCTTTGACCTTGTGACTCGACCGAGTTTATCTGGTGATCGAACCGGGGGTTTGACCTTGATAGCAGGTATTTCCTTTTTATAGTCGGCCTTGAATAGTTGTGTTGGACTTCCTGCAAAGCCCAACCAAAATATAGATAGTTACCTATTTTATACGAATCATCTTAGAAATACCAATCAATTCTCTTCAACCACAGAGAAACTTAATTGCTAAGGTAACATAATTTTTTTTCTATTTTATTTTTTAATTCTAATTGAATGGATGTTAAGTTTGTTAACGGATGAGGACTTTTTGTGATGTGAGTCAGTAACTGATTTTTTGTTTGGTTTAAAAGAAATTATATTCTCTACAAAAACACACAAGATCATCTTCCATCACCAACCATCCCACCACCACCACCACCGTATACACCACCCACCACCAGTGCACCACAACCCACGAGCCCACTACTAAAGTCGACACCTTCAGCCGATTTTCGAGGTTTTTTTGCGGCCTTCTTTTAGATTTATACAATTATTCTTCAGATCTGGTATAACATACCAAGTAATATTTTTTTTTAAGTTTGTATAAGGTTTTTTAAGTTTTGAGGTTCTTTTCAAGATATATGGATCCCATTATGATAAAAAGCTGTATGATAATCCCATTATGTTCGAGTTAAGAGCTAGTTAGTTTATGATATATAATTCCATAAATCTGAGTTAGTAATTGCCTGTGCTATGCTGCTGCAGATTGATTATCCATAACCGTCATGAATAATAATAATTCCTATGGTGAAAACGACATCTTTAATGGGAAGTCGGGCCGTAATAGACCCACCCTCTTTCTTGGAGGCGTTGGGCCGATGCAGATATGGATTGAGACCCTCACTGGTGGTGTCACTATGACTCTTAAAGCTGAGAGCTCCAACACCATTCGTGACATTGTAACCATCATCAAAGACAAGTTAGGGGTTCCTTCATATTGCCGGCATATGCTCTTGGTTCACGGAGAGAAGGTCGTCAATGAGAAATCCTCTCTTGAGGCTTGCCACATCGAGATGGGATCCACTCTGTTCTTTATGGCTCCTAAGCAGGAGATGTTGGCAGAAAGGCGGCACAAGGGAATTCTTCTTGTTCAAGACAATGAGCAGAGACGGCTTATATTTACTCAAAAGCAGCTCCTTCTACAAAAGTTATTTATAATAGTAATTAATGATGGGGAGACCTTCGCTTTGGAAGTCAAAACCTCCGACACCATCATCGATGTGAGAATTCAGATCCAGCGTAAGCTACATATTCCTATGTGCATGCAGAAGCTCTTCTTTGCTGAAGAGGAACTTGAGGACGATTTTTCCCTTGTTGACTACTACATCCATAACGAATCCACACTCTATCTTGTGCGTAGATTAGAGGAATATATCCTGGTATTAGTCAGGAGCACCACCGTTACCGGATCAAAGACCACGAGACTTGAGGTAAAATACTCCGACACCATCCACAATGTGAAAGCCAAAATCCATGATAAGGTTAGTACTATTCCCTTGGACCAGCTGACCTTGTTATTGGATGAGAAGCAGCTCGATGACAGTCGTACACTTGCTGATTACAACGTAGGCAAAGAATGCACTCTCTATCTTGTGCTCCATGACAACAATCATTTCATTGCTGATTGCTACATTAACAAGGAAAATACCTTCGCGCTTCTGTTTGGTTCAGTGGGACCTATGGAGATATTAGTCAAGATTCTCACTGAAAAGGAGATCAAGTTGCAAGTCTATCGCTGTGACACCATCGCAAAAATAAAATCTAAGATACAGGATAAGGAAGGTGTGCCTTCATGCAAGCAGAGGCTTCTCTTTGCAGGAAAGCAGCTCGAGGATAGCAGTACCCTTGCCGACTGCTGCATCTATTGGTACTCGGTCATCCATCTTATTCATGAATACAAGAAGATACACATTATGACGCTTAGCGGAAATAATACAATCTCTTTAGAAGTTGAAAGCTCTGACACTGTTGGTCAGTTGAAAGCCAAAATCAAGGACGAGGAAGGTATTTCATTGGACAATCATGGTTTGTTATTCAACGGTAATCAGCTTCAGGACAGCTGTAGCCTTGCAGATTACAACATCTGTAATAATTCTATCTTGCAATTGGTGCGTGGTCTAGAAAAGATGATGCCTTGTTGATGTAGCCCTGTTGGAACTACTTGGGAGGCCGTGTTTTGTGGGTACCCGTGTTTTGTTGATGTATTACTGGCTATTTATTTCCTTATTTATGTTAACTGATTTTTATTTTTCTTTTGAATGACAGCTCTTATTATTTCTCGGTCTCGTCAACTACATTAGTTAACAGGCTATGTGAAAATTGCCTGGAACATACTGTTTCATTTGTGCTGGGACAACATGTCTATCTAGCCCACTTTGGGTTACTAATCGTATTTATACATTATGCTTAACTAGTTTAAAGTAGGGTGTTCTTCAGTTCGGTTTATTTATAAATCATTGGGTTTGCAGCAATGCGATTTTGGATTAGCCACGTGGACTTCTTCCCCTTTCGGTTTTCGGTTTATGCCGTTGGGGTTGTTTTTTTGGAACTCAGATTAAGAGTTTAGGACGGAAGCCGAATGAAACACGAAATAGAGCAGGAGAAGAGTACTTGGTTTTATGGTTAAGCAAGCAAAAGAGGCAAACCAAACCACAAAGTTGACGTTTAAAAGTCAAACGTCAAGTAAGCTTAGAACACACTAACTTGCACTAAACATGAAACCCAAATTCTAATATCAACCCTAAATTCATAACTATTCAAATTCGATTGATTGATAATTAAGAACAACCCGCAACAAAAATCCACATAAACCGAAATACCCCTAATTTTCAATTCGATTGATAATTATGCATGCGTTTAGAAACACTATTGCTAAATCCATACCTTTCGATCGAAAATAAAATAATGCTTGTGATTTCGTAGAGTGTGTCATGTGTGTTTTGTGGTGGTTCAAGCAAGATACTTGTTGGTTTATTTTGATTTTCTTTTACAGAAAATGTGAAAACGACTTGACAAAACAGACTTAAGTATAAAAACATTATTCACTTTCAGCGTCGTCTGCAGAGCGTCGTCAAGTTTTGGTTGACCAAACGGAAGGATTATCCTTCACCGGTTTTTCGAGTATTCGTTTTAAGGCTCTGTTGGTGCTTACAACTTGTCCACTCGCTTGTGGGTGATAAGCAGTGGCAAAGCGATGGCTAACTCCATAACGCTTTAGAATTTTCTCCATTTGCTTATTAAAAAACGGGTTCCTCGATCGCTAATTATAGCTTCGGCATTCCATAACGAGAGAAAAGGTTTTTCAGAAAAATGATTACGGCTCGCACATCATTCTTGGGTAAAGCCTCGGCTTCCGCCCATTTGGACACGTAATGTATGTCAATCTCAAAGTGTTTGGTCCGCTGATGCTGAACAGGATTGACAGTCAAATAAATAGCACTCACGTTGTCACAATAAACAAGAGTGGCACATAATAGTGGCATATGAAGTTCTCGAACAAGATTACAAAGCCATGTTGTTTCAGCCACTACATTAGCAACACCTTGATACTCAGCCTCGACACTTGATCTAGAGCTAGTGTATTGCCGCTTTGATGACCACGAGAGTAGATTATCCCAAAAGAAGACACAATAACCTAAAGTAGAACGTCTAGTAGTAGGATAACCCACCCAATCTGCATCGCTATAAGCCACAAGAGAGCGAGTGGATGATGCATATAGTTGAAGCCCAAAGTCTAAAGTACCACGAATGTATCGAAGAATACGCTTAAGAGCTGAAAAGTGAGGCTCTTGAGGGTCATGCATATAAAGACAAACCTGTTGTACAGCATAAGAGATATCTGGACGAGTAAATGTCAGATACTGTAAACCACCTGCAAGATTGGGATGTAATGTAGGATCGGATATAAGATTCCCGCCAGTACCAAGCTTGGATTCTGTATCAACCGGAGTCCGAGTAGGATTGCAAGAAGCCATATGTGCCCTATCCAAAAGATCCATTGCATACTTATTTTGAGAAATAAACATGTCAGTAGAGTCACGGGTAACGGAAATACCCAAAAAAATAATTAAGAGCCCCCAAATCACTCATATCTAACTCCTTATGCAGAGAAGAGATAATACGATGAAGTAAATCTGTAGATGAAGATGTTAGAAA